>JXTB01000612.1:75083-114616 GCA_002914805.1 Parasponia andersonii | reverse complement strand
CTAGATACTCTCTGTGGGAACGATCCTTACTCGCACTACTACATATATTTTTAGAAGTATAGGTTTTATTTTTGGTTGCCTGCGACAGCACTCCAGATATTTTTTTGATAAAATAAATATAGGATACAAACCTTTTATAAAATAAAAGTGTCTCAAAAATTATTTTACCAAATCATCATCTTGTAGTGACTCAAAATACATATACAATTATTGCAACAAAAATGGACATACAAGCTTTTCATGCTCTTTTAAGAGAAATACATATTTTGGTATCAAACAAGATGTAATCCCCTAGGAATCCCTAGACTTACAACCTTAGTAAAATTATTATTAATAGACTTAATGTCGAATCTTAATAAGTTTATGTTCACAAATACTTGAAATTATGTGTGTAGTATTATTTTAATGTTAAATTTTAATATGTGAGAAAATCATAGTTATTCCTTGTCTTAACTAAGAAATTCTAAGTTAGTTTTCCTTAATAATAAATTAATTCTACAAAGATCATATTATGTATATCAATATAAACTAATTAAAAATGTAGCATGTTTTTGTCATATAAAAAATTGTTACATTTTATAACCTAAAGTTAATGGTTCCACCAAAATAGTACCATGCCATAATTTGAATGACTAGGATTTAAGTATACAAAGAATTAAGTAAACAAATCAATCTAAAGGAGGAAAATAAGTTGTAGAAAAAGATGAAGACTAGTAAAGTTTTATCTTAGAGAGCTAATAACTATAAATTAATGGAATAGAATAAGAAAGGGATGAAGTTAGTGGGTAATTCTAAAAAATAAAAATATAGACAAAACTAATTGATAGCTTTTGTCTCTAAAATAATTCAAAAAATAGGAAAAGAAAAACGATAATAGAAATGTTCTTTAGAAATTAGTGTCTATAATTCAAAATGGAAGAAATAGACAAAACTAATTAGTAGCTTTTGTCTCCAAAATAATTCAACAGGTATAAAAAAGAATAGTATAATGAAGATTTTCTTTGAGAGCTAGTGGTATTAGATTCCAAATAATTAAAAAAGAAGAAATATTAGAGACAAAAGTAATAGATGAATGAAAAATAAAGTAAAAGATAAGGTAATAGAGTAGGAAAAGAAGATATATTGACAAAATTAGTGATAATAGTACTTGGATTATTTGATAAAATATGAAAGTATATATCATTGGATACCTCCTATGGATGGGCTATAAATAGATCCTTCATTTGGCAACTGGAAATCCATACTTAACCTTCCAATTACTTAGCCAAAACTATCTTCATTTTTTCAATTATCCTTTCTCAAAAATATTGATACTTAGAAAAGTTCCCAAGCACTCCAAGAAAGAAGATTCAAGCTTAGAAGATAAATATTCCCTCATCTTGCTTGTTATGTATTTAAATAGATTCTATAAAAGTATAAACAGGTAATAACATATTTGATCTACTCTAGATGTTATATATTTTATATTATGTTTAGACTTATTTTGTTGATTTCTTAAGCCTCTAAATATGAATACTTCATAATAATAAAGGCTAAATAATAATAATAGTAAAATTAAAATGACTAGATACAAAAATAGAAGATTTTTAAGTGTAAAACCCTAAAATAAATATGTATGAAAATAAACTAAACTTAATGATTTAGACTTAGATCCTTAAGAACATATTTTTTTCCCATTAAAAATGCTTTCCAAAAATTAAAGATGTTTGCTCAAAAGTTGAAGGGACTAAAATGTCAAAATTTTGAGTATTTGGGTCAAAAGTATAATTTTAACAAAATATGAGTCGAATATATGAGAAAACTATTTTAGGCAGTTTTAAGACTATACTAAAGTGTAAAAATAAATCAAGGAAAAATCTTCAGCAAAAAGATAAGATATAACTCAACATTTACTATTGGAGGGTATAAATGTTAGAAATCTTAAGATTATGGGTAAAAATATAAATTATAAAACTTGAAATTTTAGGTTAGAAATTTGGTATAAGAATAAATGGAAAACTTTATTTTAGCCATTTGTGTGTTGGACTCACTTATCATATCATGACCCTTAATTACGAATAAAGTAATTAATCAAGAATAATTCAAAGTAATTGATAAAAAGAAATATAACTAAGAAAACTTAACTGATTTAGGATGATATTAATCAAATCAATAACCAAATTATTGATAAATTAAAAAGATCACCATGATAAAGGTTAAGGAGAATTAAATCTCATCCATCTAAGTTGAAAGTATAAATTAGTCAATGAATATAACATAACATTGTTTCTCAAATATGAAGTTTTATGTTTGATCAAGCTAAGTTTTAGTAGTCTTAAATCCACTAAGTAATTAGAATTTTTAAAAAAAGTATGAGTCCACTTTAAATTATTCTAACAAATAGAGTATGCATATATCAGGGCAAGATTTCGACCCAGACGTACGTAATTAAAGAGTGAAACTAGGACAATCATATTACGAGGTAAATACAGTATCACCTATGACATGGATGGTTTGAAAATGTTTCATGTTTGTACTATGATATGTTTGAAATTATTTCATGTATTAACTTGCCTTTATTTTATTATTGTATAACATACTCTAACAAAGGAAATGCTATGATATAGGAATATAAGTTTGGGTTTATTATTGAAGCATACCTACTCATGTTAAGAGAAGACTAAATAAGATAAAGAATTTAAAGGTATTGTACCAACCTCCACTAAGTGGGAATATTTTATTATTAAAATATCATAAAATCTCCTATTAGCCCCTACAATAAATTTGAATAAAAACCAAACCAGTCCCCACAAAAAATTAAAAAGTTATTTTCATATTAGTCTTAGCCCATCTCATCACTAGCCAATGGCCCTAACCTAATAGGCAATACCAAATAATTGAACTTTTCTGGTGTAATTGTGAAACAAATATTAATAAATTTAACATGTTTCTATTAAATATTTTTTTTGAACGGAATTACTAAACACTTACGACTTAGTCCTTACCCTAGAAAAAGATCTTGAGTTTCTCTTTAACTATTTCTTTTGCATTTTGGGCAAGCAGGCAGCAGCAAGAAACAGGGAAAGGAAACTTTTCCATATTTTAGGTAATTATATTAGTATTATTGTATGCGTAGGCTCTATTTCCTTGATCTCTTTGTAGAGAAGGATTCTTTAAGAATTTTGGCAAGTTGGCAAATGACAAGAGAGGTAAGTTACAAATAAAAACTTCTTTTTATTATTATATTTTTTTGTCTAATTATATTATTATGGGACCCATTCTCAAATCATGCACCATGTGGACGATTAAGTGGAAGAACAGTTCACAAACGGGGCCCACCGTCCGACAAGTGTCGAGAATGATTAGCTAAAGGTCACGCGGGTCACACGTGATTTCACAATCGGCCATTGGGACATCCGAGATTAGGGCCGGGTCCATCACAGACCATGAACAGGCTCGGCCCAGTCCGACCCTTACCTCGACAGCTGAGGGGGTCGAAAGTCCCAAGGGTCTTCCACCAAAATACGATGGAAAGCAACTCACAACTCCAGATCCAGACAGAGCATTTAATACGGTCTTGAATAGGCGTGCGCAGGGAAGGGGGGCAAGCCATCTTGACAAAATGGCAATTTGACCAAATCTCACCCCTGACAGATTCAAGCCATAGGAAGCAGCGGAAACCAGGCTACAGCGATACAGAGGTGATCATGGTAATCTCGGCCCATAATCTCTAGAAACTATTCTGAGGAAAAAGGTACTCAGTCCTGAGATTGAGACCCGAGTGGTTCACAATCTCAGGACTATATATATATGAGCCATGCATTCCCGAGAGGGGCATGTACGCTTACAAGAAAGAAGTGTATGAAAAAAGCTTATGAGCAAGAAACAAACATATACTCATATAGAACTAATTCCTTGCTACCCTGAATCAAAGATAGACCACTGACTTAAGCATCGGAGAGTCTTTGCAGGTGGCCACCCCCGCCTCTCCGACCCTGCCTGGAGTTCAGGGCATTTTTGGGATAGTGAAGACACGTGGACAGTTGGAGAGTACAGTATCAGTGGTTCAGAGACACGTGGATGGCTAGTGAGAAACCGCTCCAATAGTTTGGCGCCGTCTGTGGGAATCAATGGTTGAGCGTGAAAAAAAGAGTAGGAGACTCACGATCGCACTCTCCACGAACAAAAGGCCATACAATGTCCGATGGCACCCTCGAGGATGACAACCAGGAGCACACATCCTGACGCTGAAGGGAGCTCCCGAGAAGCACGACCAGATCTGGAGCAAAAGCTGGATCAGATGCTCGCCACCCTGACGGAAGTGAACCGGAAAGCAGAGATGGCCCACGAGGCCGTACTGAGTTTAAGGGATGAAGTCGCAGAGGTACACAGAGATAACGTACGCATCGAAGGTCTGTTGGCGAGTGAAGATAGAAGCCAGTGGAGAGAAGATTTTGACGAAGAAGTCCAACAAGAATTTGGAAGCCAACCGCAAGGAGAAGTTCCTGCCCCATCCGGATCGCGGATGCAGAGAGCGCGGCAAAGCCAGTCGAGACCCCTCCAGGCCAGGAGGGCGATGGGCGGAAGACCCCATGGAAGCCCAGAAGGTACGCCTCCCGACTGGAAGCAGGAGATGATGGCAGAGTTAAGTAAGAGACTCGGGGCCCATCACAGCCAGACCCCCGACGATTTGGCAGAGCAAACGGTGCGAGGGATCAACCAAACGGCCTTCGCCGACTGGATCCAGATGGAGCCCAGGCCGAGGGACTTCACGACCCCGACCTTCAAGCCGTTCGAGGGGAAAACTGACCACCTCGATCATATATACCACTTCCAGTAGAAGATGGCTTTGGAAACCAGGGACGAGGCCGTGATCTGTAAAGTCTTCTCTACGACTCTGGCGGGACAAACCCTGCTATGGTTCAGATAGCTCCCGGAAAAATCCATAAATGGATTCGAAGATTTATGCAAACTTTTCCTAAAGCAGTACGCAGGGGTCTGGAGACAGCAAAAAACCATGCGAGACCTTGACCGGTTGGAGCAGGCCACAGATGAGTCCCCACAAGGCTACATATCGCGTTTCCTCGAGGTAATGTCCCTAGTCAATAATGCAGACTCAGTCCAAGCTGCAGGATCGTTCGTCAGGAGCCTGCAGCCAGGATCAATTGTATCAGACGACCTCCTTTTGAATCTCCCATACGATATGGCGGACATCCAGGCGAAGTCAGAAGGGTTATTCAGGGTGCTGGAAAGCCACCAGAAGGCACCCAAGACCTCCGCTTTGATAACAACGACGCCGGCGCAACCCCCAGTCCCGCAAGGGGTAAAGAGACCCTCGCCGGACCAAGCTGTGACCTCGAAACAGGAAGCCCCCATTCGAAGCAATTAGGAAGATGGCAAGAGAAGGAAGACGTCTCGCGACCCTCTACCGAAGTATGAGCTCAACACGCCAATCAACGTGATCTACCTCCAAAGCAAGGACAGGGGCATTTTCAAAGACCCACCCAATCTGGCATCCTTGAGCATATAAAGAACAAGAACAGGTATTGCCAGTTTCACAAAGACTTCAGGCACGACACCGTCCACTACCGCAACCTCTATGCACAGGTCATGATGGCGATCCACGCCGGCAGGTTGAAATAGTATGTGAAAACCGGTGGAACCCAGCCGCAGAAAGACATCACCAGGCCTAAAAAAGGGAAGTAGACCGAAGCCTCTAGGTCAGGAGAGCAGACCTTGAGGATCGTGCCGACCATCGTGGGCAGACCAAAGCTGACCTAGGAGCAGGAGGAGAAGGGAAAAAGCCTCAAAAGAGCTGAAAGAGGAGTGAAGCGCCTGAGGGGGATGGGCCATTCCATCTACCATTTTACGTCGGGAGAGAGTCGCACCTCTGCAGCCCCCATCGTTTTCACCCAGCAAAATTTAACTACGGTTCGCCTACCTCACGATGACCCCTTGGTGATCAAACTGCAGATCGGCTCCGTATTAGTCAGAAGGGTCCTGGTCCACGGTGGAAGCAGCGTCGATATCCTGTTCCTCCGCACGTTCGAAAACATGGGCTTGGATCGAAGCGCACTCAGGCCAACCTGTCAACTGCTGTTTGCTTTCGACAGCACTAAGGTCTGCCCCTAGGGTGTCATGACCCTGAATGTCTGCGCTGCTGAGAGATGCTTGGATGTGGACTTCGTCGTCATTGACTGCCAATCCTCCTTCAACATCATCATGGGAGGGGGATGGATCCACGCCATGGATGGGGTCGTTTCCACCCTCCACTAGGTCTTAAGATGTCTATCAAAAGACGGTACCTATATGATAGATATCAAAGGAGATCAGACCTCTGCAAGGAAGTACTATTCAACTGCCCTGAAGGGAGCTGACGCGAATGTAAGTGCCGCGACCGGGGACGAATAGCAATTAAAGGACTGCCTGCCAGTATACATGAGGCAAGTTGAAGAGGAGTCTGACGGCCCAGAATCCACGATCGAGGAGCTGGTAGCGGTCCCTTTGAGAGAGGTTGAGCCAGCGAGAGTGGTTCTAATCGGGGCCCTATTACCCGAGAAGCAAAGGAACGAAATGTTGGGATTCCTGAGGCGGAACGAGGACGTCTTCGCGTGGTCCCATGATGATATGCCCGAGATAGACCCCGCACACACCTACCACTGGCTGAATATAGATCCCAATTTCCCTTCAGTCAGGCAGAAACCTCGAAGTTTCGCACCAGAGAAAAACAGGGCGATCAACAAGGAGGTAGAGAAGCTGCTGGAGAACGGTCTAATCAGGGAATGCGCGTGCCCGCGTTGGGTTTCCAACCCGGTGGTGGTAAAAAAGAAAAACAGCGAAGACCGTATTTGCATAGACTTCACCAATCTGAACAAGGCCTGCCCAAAAAATAGCTTACCCCTACCACGAATCGACCAAATGGTAGATGCGACGGTGGGATTCAACAGAATGAGCTTTTTGGATGCCTACTCTGGGTACAACCAGATTCTCCTGTATGCGGAAGACCAGGTCCACACGGCTTTTATTATGGAGCGTGGTCTGTACTGCTACAGGCGTATGCCATTTGGCTTGAAGAACGCAGGGGCAACCTACCAAAGGTTCATGAATAAAATGTTCGACAGGCTACTAGGGAAGACTATGGAGGTCTATGTAGACGACATGGTCGTGAAGAGCAGAGAAGATTCAGACCATCTGGGACACCTAGACGAATGTTTTTAGATTCTGAGGCAATATCGGATGCATCTGAATCCCAAGAAATGTGCATTTAGGGTGTCCTCTGGTTAATTCCTAGGGCATATCGTGAGTAGAAGGGGTATTGAGGCAAACCCGACCCAGCTGACCTAGATCGCAGATGTGTAGAGACCCTCGACCGTTCGAGAGGTCCAACGCCTGACTGGGAAGAGAGCCGCTCTCAGCCGATTCGGTTCCAAGATGTCCAACCGATGCAAATTTTTCTTCCAATGCTTGAAGAAAAGCTCTACTATCATTTGGGGGGAGAAACAGGACAGAACACTGACAGATCTCAAGCTGTATTTGAGTCACCCCTATCTTGGCTTCCTCAGCAGAGGGGGAGCGCTTGTATGCCTATTTAGCAGTGTTCGAAGTAGCGATCAGCGCTATACTATTCATCGAGGAGGACGGCAAACAGAAACCAGTGTTTTATATAAGCCGCATGCTCATGGATGCTGAGACGCGATATAGTGTGGTAGAAAAGCTGGTCCTCACTCTGGTCAACACTAAAAAGAAACTCTGGCAGTACTTTGAGGCACACTCGGTCACCATGTATATGGATTTCCCCATCTGCCAAATTTTGGCCTAGCCAGACCTGTCGGGACAACTGACCAAGTGGGCCATCGAGCTGGGAATATACCATATCGAGTATCAGCCTCGAGCGGCGAAGAAAGGATAGGTCATGGTGGATTTTCTAGTGGAAATCGAATCCTTCGGCGAGCAGCACAACCCGTCTCAGATGTCTTAACTTCGCCCCCCTTTAGCTTGGACGCTCTATACCGACGGCTCCACAAATGCCTCAGGGTTAGGTATCGGGATAGTCCTGCAGACCCCAACGGGTCTCAAAGTTGAGAAGGCATTGAGGCTCAGCTTTCGGGCGACTAACAATGAACCGGAGTACGAGGCACTGCTACAAGACCTTGAGCTAGCACTGCATTCGGAGTAGAGAACATCGCAGTAAAGACCGACTCGCAGTTGATCACGAGTCAGCTCAGGGGAAACTTCGAAGTAAAAGAACTAAGGCTACACAGGTACTTCTCCAAGGTAATGGGGGCAAAGGCTCGCTTTGACAATTTCAATATCAAACCGATCCCCAGAGAAATGAACCAGAGGGCCGACGAGCTAGCCAAAAGTGCGTCAATCGGGGGTACAGCTGGAAGCATGGAAATTCTCCTAGATGGCGGGAGCATGGAGGACCCCTGCAGACCCCTGCGCACCATGTGTTCGCAACCGGAACTGCTGACGAAGGGTGGATGAAACCCATCACCTAGTATTTGACGTTGGGGAACCTACTCGTGGACCCCCGAGAAGCAAGGTCGGTTAGGTTAAAGGCCACCAGATACTCGATGGTGGGGGAACGACTATACAGGAGATCGACAATAGGACCGATGCTACGGTGCATAGGTCACATCGAAGCGCAAAAGCTAATGGAGGAAATCCACGAGGGAGTATGCGGAAACCACTCTAGCGGACGCAGCCTCACCCCAAGGCTTTAACGGCTGGGTACTTCTGGCCATACATAATGACAGAGGCAGCCCAATTCGTTAAGAAATGTGATAAATGCCAGAGGTTCGCCCCAATAAAACACCAGCCCGCAGAGGTACTTCATTCGAACATAACCCCCTGGTCGTTTGCCAAATGGGGTCTTGACATCGTCGGAGAGCTCCCCAAGAGTCCAGGGGGAAGGAGGTACGTCCTGTTGGCCACAGATTACTTCACCAAATGGGTAGAAGCTGAAGCCTATGCGACCGTTAGCAAGACAGACATGATTAACTTCATCTGGAAGAACATAATCTGTCAGTTCGGGATTCCGAAAGAGATACACGCCGATCATGGCACACAGTTCCAAAATGCTAAGGTCAAGGAGTTGTACGAGCTGTATGATATAAGGCTCAGTTTCTCTTCCGTAAACTACCCTCAGGGGAACGGTCAAGCAGAGGCAACGAACAAAGCCATATTCAACAACATCAAAAAGAACTTGCAGGAGGCTAAAGGCAAGTGGTTTGAAGAGCTGCCGGCCGTTGTATAGGCTCATCGAACCACAGAGCGGAGGTCGATTGGAAGAATGCCATTCACCATGCTCTACGGCTCAGAGGCTGTGATCCCGACCGAAGTCGGCCTCCCGACCCTCCGTTCCGAAGTGGTGAGAGATCCCCCCTTAAACGAAGGCTAGCTAAGCCGCAACACAGACCTCCTGGAGGAAACGAGAGACATGGCCCTAGTCCACCTGGTTTCGTACCACCAGTAGGCTAGAGCCTACTACTCAAAAAAGGTTAGAGCTTGACAATTTAACGCCAGAGATTGGGTCCTGAAAGTTAGAACAGGGAATTCTTCGAAACTGGACTCCAATTGGAACGGACCCTATGAGGTAATCAAAGTGCTCGACAATGGTGCGTATGTCCTGAAAGAGCTCAAAACTAGGAAAAATTTGCCGAACACTTGGAACGCTCAGCACTTGAAAAAGTATCACATGTAAGACGCATGCATATGATGTAAGACCATGTGAATGCTTATATTATTGCAAAGTTAAAATCCAAAACAGGTCAAGTTCCCATTTTTCCGTATGGATTCATCTTTTGGTTTGCTATGGAAAAGGGGTCCGCCCATAGTGGCAGATACCACATACTATTCACGCGTGAAACCCACGTGAATGCTTATATTGTTAAACAGCTTGATTCTGAAACAGGTTAGATCTACAGCCACACGAAAAAGGGTCTGCCCACAGCGGCAGACCCAACGCTTTATTTGCACAGGCAAAAGATCCTACCAAGTTGCTACGGAGATGGGTCTGCCCACAGTGACAGACCCCACGCCTCAGTTGCACAGGCAGAAAATCATGCCGGGTTGCCACCGAAAAGGGTCTTCCACATTTGAGGACCATACGCACAACTCGCACAATCAAAAACACTCATACTATGCGAGTCACGTCGCTCGTCGACGACCCGAGAAAACGTACAAAGAGGAAACTGCTCTGCAACAAAAAACTTGCCAGAAGACCTCAAAAACGCTCGTACTATGGGAGTCACGTAGCTCGTCGATGACCCGAGGAAACGTACGAAGAGGAAATAGCTATGTAACAAAAACTTGCCAGCAGACCTCAAAAATGCTCATAATATGGGAGTCACGTCGCTCGTCGACGACCCGAGAAAATGTACGAAGAGAAAACTGCTGTGCAACCAAAAATTTGCCAACAGACCTTAAAAACGCTCGTACTATGGGAGTCACGTCACTCGTCGATGACCTGAGAAAACGTATGAACAGTAAACTGCTGTGCAACCAAAAACTTGCCAGCAGACCTCAAAAACGATCGAACTATGGGAATCACATCGTGCAATAAAATGCTTGCCGATGACCCAGGAAAAAGTACGAGGAAGAAAGGGGTGCGCAGCCCAAAATCTTGCCAGCAGACCTCAAAGACGCTCGTACTATGGGAGTCACATCGCTCATCAACGACCCGAGGAAACGTACGAAGAGGAAATAGCTATGCAACAAAAACTTGCCAGCAGACCTCAAAAATGCTCGTACTATGGGAGTCACGTCGCTCGTCGACGACTCGAGAAAACATATGAAGAGGAAACTGCTGTGCAACCAAAAACTTGCCAGCAGACCTCAAAAATGCTCGTACTATGGGAGTCACATCGCTCGTCGACGACCCAAGAAAATGTACGAAGAGGAAACTGCTGTGCAACAAAAAAATTGCCAGCAGACCTCAAAAACCCTCGTACTATGGGAGTCACATCGCTCGTCGACGACCCGAGAAAACGTACAAAAAGGAAACTACTATGCAACCAAAAACTTGCCAGCAGACCTCAAAAACGCTCGCACTATGGGAGTCACATAGCTCGTCGACGACCCGAGGAAACGTATGAAGAGGAAATAGCTATGCAACAAAAAACTTGCTAGCAGATCTCAAAAATACTCGTACTATGGGAGCCACGTTGCTCGTCGACGACCCGAGAAAATATCCGAAGAGGAAACTGCTGTGCAACCAAAAACTTGTCAGCAGACCTCAAAAACGCTCGTACTATGGGAGTCACATCGCTCATCGACGACCCAAGAAAACGTACGAAGAGGAAACTACTGTGCAACAAAAAAATTGCCAGCAGACCTCAAAAATGCTCGTACTGTGGGAGTCACATCGCTCGTTGACGACCCGAGAAAATGTACGAAGAGGAAACTGCTGTGCAACCAAATACTTGCCAGTAGACCTCAAAAACGCTCATACTATGGGAGTCACATAGCTCGTCGACGACCCGAGGAAATGTACAAAGAGGAAATAGCTATGCAACAAAAACTTGCCAGCAGACCTCAAAAATGATCGAACTATGGGAATCACATCGTGCAATAAAATACTTGCTGATGACCCAGGAAAAAGTATGAGGAAGAAAGGGGTGCGCAGCCCAAAATCTTGCCAGCAGACCTCAAAGACGCTCGTACTATGGGAGTCACATCGCTCATCAACGACCCGAGGAAACGTACAAAGAGGAAATAGCTATGCAACAAAAACTTGCCAGCAGACCTCAAAAACACTAGTAATATCGGAGTCACGTCACTCGTCGATGACCCAAGAAAACGTACGAAGAGAAAACTGCTGTGCAACCAAAAACTTGCCAACAGACCTCAAAAATGCTCGTACTATGGGAGTCACGTCGCTCATCGATGACCCGAGAAAATGTACGAAAACGAAACTGTTGTGCAATCAAAAACTTCCCAGCAGACCTCAAAAACGATGAACTATAGGAATCACATTATACAATAAAATGCTTGCCGATGACCAGGAAAACATACGAGGAAGAAAGGGGTGCGCTGCCCAAAATTTTGCTAGCAGACCTCAAAGACGCTCGTACTATGGGAGTCACGTCGCTCGTCGATGACCCGAGGAAACGTACGAAGAGGAAATAGCTATGCAACAAAAACTTGCCTGCAAACCTCAAAAACGCTCATACTATGGGAGTCACATCGCTCGTCGACGACCCGAGAAAATGTACGAAGAAGAAACTGTTGTGCAACCAAAAACTTACTAGCAGACCTCAAAAACACTAGTACTATGGGAGTCACGTCACTCGTCGACGACCCGAGAAAACGTACGAAGAGGAAACAAAAACTTGCCAGTAGACCTCAAAAATGCTCATACTATGGGAGTCACATCACTCGTCGATGACCCGAGAAAACGTACGAAGAGTAAACTGCTGTGCAGCCAAAAATTTGCCAGTAGACCTTAAAAATGCTCGTACTATGGGAATCACGTCGCTCGTTGATGACCCGAGAAAATGTACAAAGAGGAAACTGCTGTGCAACCAAAAAGTTGCCAGCAGACCTCAAAAATGCTTATACTATGGGAGTCACGTCGCTCGTCGACGACCCGAGAAAACGTATGAAGAGAAAATAGCTGTGCAAAAAATTCTTGCCTGCAGACCTCAAAGACGCTCGTACTATGGGAGTCATGTCACTCATCAATAACCCGAGGAAATGTACGAAGAGGAACTAGCTATGCAACAAAAACTTGCCAGTAGACCTCGAAAATCATTGAACTATGGGAATCACATCGTACAATAAAACGCTTTCTGATGACCCAGGAAAACGTACGAGGAAGAAAAGGGTGCATAGCCCAAAAGCTTGCCAGTAGACCCCCTAAGGAACATTTTTAGCTATACGAAGAGCTAAAGGAAAGCAGGGTCGGGATCCACCCGTTGGAAGTGGACCCTCCCAAAGGAACATTTTTTGCTTCACGAAGAGCTAAAGAAAAGCAGGGTCGGGATCCACCTATTGGAAGTGGAACCTCCCTAAGGGACATTTTAGTTACGCGAAGAGCTAAAGGAAAGCAGGGTCAGGATCCACCCATTGGAAGTGGACCCTCCCTAAGGGACATTTTAGTTACGCGAAGAGCTAAAGGAAAGCAGGCTCTACCCGGGGGATGATTTATTTGCGCATGGGTAGGATGTGAACGGATTTGGAGTCTACCTGTTGGAAGTAGTCCAGTACCAAACCAAATGTGAAGACAGAAACTGAGATTAAAATCTGTGTACTATGTCCTAAAAATACAAATCGTACGGTTAATAGTGGTGCGCACTCATAAGCCCTACTTACGGGAGGTAGGTCGCGAACGGACTTTTAAGGAGACGTTGGAGTGGCAGTGCCCTGTTTGTTCCCGGTAAGAGCTGAGCCTAGGCCTTCTCCTTTGCAACGACGGGTCCAAACAATAGTTGACCAATCCCTGGAGCTGGTTCCAAGCATGGTCCCATTTGGGGTCGGAAAAGTCCAGCTACACGCGCGGGTCAAACTCTGCCAAAACAAGTTACAACAAGAGTTATGCCTCTGTGAAACCGGATGAGTCAAAGCTTGCACCCCTATCTCTGGAACTAATCTTGGAAGTCATGACCCGAGGAGGACTCACTAATAGTCCGAAATTGAGTTCATACAATTATTTATACAGACGACTGGACGCGGTCAACAAAGAAAAAGAAAACAGACTAAAGAGAATTGCATTATTCTTATTATTTATTCGGAGGGTTATAACGAAGGTCAACTTTACAAATGTACAAAGTTAGAGACCCTAGTTACCTCCGTCCATGGGAGCGCGGCCAATCCCAGCGCTTAGACTAGCCCCGGTGGAGGGTGGCATGCCAGGGTCGGATTCGTCACTAGATACAATGACCGTGCCAGACCCCTCACCGGTTGAGACCCCGAGACTAGGCTGAGCATTAGGGGCTTCCAAAGTTCGATCTGGCAGACCGGAAATGGGAATAAGCTCTATGGCACAAGAAGCAGATGTAGAGGGCCCGTCCTTTTCCACAGCAAGCATCTTCAACACGTCAGTCGGATACGTGATACTGATCTCATCCCCGAGCTGCTGCATATAGTGCTTGACAGAGTAGTGGTCCCTCTCGAGACATTTCTGATCGTCAAATTAGTCTGGTGTTACCACCTCAGCGTGGCCTTCGAACTCTCTATTCTCCCAGCCAGACCTGTAACTTTCCGCAGAAAGGACGTCCACCTGCCTCTGGTTCCTCGTTTTTAATTTCTCCGCATCCGCCAGCCTATCCTTCAGCACTGCCAACCTGAGCTCCGCTTGCCGCTGCGATAAGTCGACCAAAAAAGTGTTAATGCTATCAAGGTCCTCGCTGTGTTTGCAAGACATCTCCACATGAGCACCCATCAGGTTTTTGTGATCCAGGAAGAGATATCGATTTACCTCGTTAGACCGGTCAAGCCTGCGTTGCAGAGAATGGGCCTCTAGCTTGGCTTTCACCTCGGCTTTCCTCGCTTCTTTGGCGTCGTCGACAGCCCTGTCACGAGCGACAAAAGCTAGCCCCATCTCTGCCCCAGCACTCTGCAATTCCTGCTCCTTGACCTTTAGCTCGTTCTAAGCCAGTTTGGCGGCCTCGGACTGTGCAAGTTTGTCAGCCTCCGCCTCAGCCAGTCTCGCAGCCAGCTCCTTACGTCTGGTCCTCTCGACACTCAGAGCTTGAGCCATCGTGCTACTGACCCTCGCCTCTTCGAGGCTTCGATATAAGTCAAAGTCAGACCTCAATTCAGCGAGGACGGCCTCGCTGCACTCGGCCAGTGCAGAGCGGGAACTCAGCTCCTCGGTCAAATCCTTGATGCGAGAGGAGTAAAAAGACTGGATGGCGGCCAACTGCAAGTTAAATAAAAAAGGGGGGGTCAGCGTTCAGCAAGGATGTTGAAAAAAATAGAAGCAACCGAATAGACCAAACCTACGCGAAGGTACGCTTGGAGACCAGCTCGACATTCTCCAAAGAGAGTGCCTCCAGCTCTGGCTCTGCAGCTGGACCCTCTCTTTGTGCATCGCTTGCGCCAGGGGAACACGGCCCCGCCCAGCTAGCTGTGAGGGCACCTTTTCCGCCAGCCAGGCATGCCCTGAGGCAACTGCGGCAGGGACGGAGGGAAGCCCGGTGCCACCAGGAGCGTCATCGGCCATGGAGGGAGGTGGTACATCTCCTCTGGGTAGGTCGCTCCGCACCGACCTTTTTCTCCTTAGAAGGGTCAGCGTGGCCCCGTCGTCGTCACTATCAGACGAGGGGCCAACCCTGCCCCTCTTCTCTGCCCGGCTCTCCTCTTCGTTAGGCGAGCCGAACTCGTGTCATCACTTTATGGGGACCGGGGGAGGGAAGGATAGTCTAGACTTCAATCTCGGAGCCCCCCCCACTGAGCTCGGCGATCTCCTCACCGAGGCTAATAGTGCTCGATTTCGGACTGGAGTCAGGGGTGGATGAGATTGCTGCAGCAGACCCCCAGCCAGACTCGGCGGTGTCTCTTCCCCATGCACGGTCCGAGTGGCAGACGGTCCCCCGGATGGAGGTCTGCCTGCATCGGAGCGGGGGACCGCAGGCACTTCATCTCCTGAGAGTACCACGAGGTGCCAGCCAGCAGGTGTCTTGGTGCGAGCCTTATGTGTCGCGGCTCCCCCCTTGACGAGTGAGGGGTTAGTCGATGGGCCTGTCTCAGAACCTGCAAAGAACAAGTAACATGTCTTAGATCATGGCCACAATCTGACCCGCGAAGCTCATGGATGCGAAAATGAACTCACCCCTAGCCCTCTTGGGGGTGGCGGTTTCCTCCCTACGGAGCCTGACGCACTCCTCGGCCACGACTCTCACGGCCTCCTCGAGTTCGTGACTAGATGACGCCACCAGGTCATTGGTGCCTGCCAATTGGCTTGAAGCCATAACCTGCTGACCCACCATAGCAATTCGATCATGTTCGTCCCGGCGGAATCGGTTCATGGCAGAGGCGTCAAGTCGGCTCCGCATGTGCTTTGTGATGACCCAGGTTTCTAGAGGGAATGGAAGGTATGAAACCATCCTGGGCCATATTCATCGCCAGGGGGTTGAGGATAGCCTGGATGGGCCTGCAGTCCCCAAGAGATCCAAAGATAATGATCCCCTCCAGGCCTTTGAGCCGCCCCGCTGGCAAATGCGACTCGAACCTGTTCTCTTCTGCCGAGACTGCACAAGACAAAATAACATGAGCAATGACATACGGGGAAGGCACAGACCCAAAAATCACGACCTCGTACTTACTCTGCAGGAAAGCTGAAGGAACTTGGAAGTGCTCGCCATTCACACAAGGGGAGCACCACACCCCTCCAACGGCATATATCTTGGCATAGGAGTCCCATTGCTTATCAGACCTCGGCAAGCCCTAGAAGATATGACGCCCCGGCAGCAGTTGGAGGTAAAAGGTGGGGTAGGAACTCTTCTCGGAGATGAGGATGAGCTTGTAAGCATAAAAGACCACCTCCAGGTCAATATGCAAATTGTAGAGTACTAATAGGGTGGAAAGCCCCATCAGAATCATGACCCCGTTTGCGTTCAATTGCATCGGGTGGATCCCCGTCAAAGCAAAAAATTGGTGGACCAGAGGAGGAAGGGGGAATCGCAGCCAGTCCAGATGTTTCTGCCCAAGATGATAGAGACTTCGGGGGCACAAGGACGAAGATACCAATCTACAGGGCCTTCGACCCTTTGCAGCGTCACTCCACCAGGGAGGCAGAGTTGTCTCCTTAGTGAATCCAGCTCTAAATCCATGACGGGGCGCAATTCCTGGTTTTGACTTGAAGCCATTGTTCTGAATACGAATGAAAGAGTAAAAGTCTCTAGAAGGGAGGAAATCGGAAAACCTAGGATTTTATGAGGCTAGAATGATTGAAGATTTTAGTAAAGTGGCAAATGAACGTAATTGCGGCTTTTATAGAGGGGGAGCCGAAGAATTTTTCTGGAAAGGGGGAGAGCAAAGGAGACCGAACAGTCGGAACTTCAAAATTCAAATTGATTTCATGACATAGGATGGCGTGCCTCCGCGTCGGCAGGGAGAGAGCCACGTGCACCCCCCAGATTGGAGGAACGGATAAACGATTTCCCCACTTGACAGGTACGAATCCATCAAGTAGGGAAATGGGGGCAGTTGTGGGATCCGTTCCCAAATCATGCACCATGTGGACGATTAAGTGGCAGAACAGGTCACAAACAGGGCCCACCGTCCGACAGGTGTCGAGAATGATTAGCTAAAGGCCATGCAGGTCACACATGATTTCACAATCGGCCGTTGGGCCATCCGAGATTAGGGTCAGGTCCATCACAGATCCTGAACAGGCTCGGCCCAGTCCGACCCTTACCTCGACAGCTGGGGGGGTCGGAAGTCCCAAGGGTCTTCCACTAAAATACGATGGAAAGCAACTCACAACTCTAGACCCAGACAGAGCATTTAATGCGGTCTTGGGTAGGCGTGCGCGGGGAAGGAGGGCAAGCGGTCCTGACAAAATGGCGATTTGACCAAATCTCACCCCTGACAGATTCAAGCCATATGAGGCGGCAGAAACCAGGCTACAGCAATACATAGATGATCACAGTAATCTCGGCCCGTGATCTCTGGGAAACATTCTGAGGAAAAAGGTACTCAGTCTTGAGATTGAGACCCGAGTAGTTCACAATCTCAGGACTACATATATATGAGCCATGCATTCCCGAGAGGGGTATGTATGCTTACAAGAAAGAAGTGTATTAAAAAAGCTTATGAGCAAGAAACAAACATATACTCATATAGAACTAATTCCTTGCTACCCTGAATCAAAGATAGACCACTGATTTAAGCATCGGAGAGTCTTTGCAGGTGGCCACCCCAGCCTCTCCGACCCTGCCTGGAGTTCAGGGCACTTTTGGGATAACGAGGATACGTGGACAGTTGGAGAGTACAGTATCAGCGGTTCAGAGATACGTTGACGGCTGGTGAGAAACCGCTCCAACAATTATTAACTCTTAGCTTGCTTCATGTTTTTATATTGGTATTATTGACGTTCTTTACTTATTTATTTCAGCAAATTATTTCATGTATTTACTCTGGATAAGCATTCCCCATTGTTTCTTTCTCCTTTATTTTGTTTTATTTTTTAAAGTTTGTTTCTTTATGTTTTGAATGATTATTATATTTTTTTATGAGTAATATTGCTTGTATTTATTTTAAACTTTTGATAGTTTTTCTTTTTGTATTTATTTTTGTCCCTTTTTTAATAAAGCCTAATGATTTTATTTTTGTGCTATAACTTTTATGCCTATCAACAAGTTTATCAACGTAGCAATCAGCATGATTTGATTCTTTTGTCAATATATATTTGCTAGAGCATATGAATAGACAGGATTTTAAGAACTATATTTTTACAAGTGATTTTTTAATTTTAATTGAATAGTTATGGATAGAAATTTCAATAAAAAGTTAGAGTCACCAAAGCCTATGGGAAAAAATGATGATGAGATGAAATGAAGCTATATAGATGTCAATCTTGATGAACTTCTAGTAGATCCTGGGTTAAGGACTCCAATTTTAGAGTACAATCCTAATATTCATGATCAAGTTCAACGAGCATACATCCAAAAGGGTCCATGTCAACCTCGGAATCACAAATTTCTGTTGACACAATTCTGAATACAATCAAGGTGATTCAATTATGCATGGTTTGATGAATATGATAATTGGGTAGAATATAATATATCAAAAGATGCTACTTTTTGCCTATGTTATTATGATGGGGCAAGTAATATACAAGACGAGTTTAGACACTTGTTTTGAAGAAAAATCCATGTGCTTTTTATGTTTATTATTTTGCTCATCAACTTCAGCTCACTCTTGTAGTTGTAAGAAAGAAACATATTCAAGTTACATCACGTTTTAGTTTGGTTGCTAATATTATAAATATTGTTGGAGCTTCATCTAATTGTTGTGATAGTTTTCAAGAAAATCAAAATGACATAATTACTAAAGCACTAAAGAATGGTGAGATCTCAGGTGGACAAAGCCTCAATTAAGAAACTCTTCTTAAGCGTCATGGTGATACTCATTGGGGCTCACATTATTGTACATTACTTAGCTTGCTAACCATGTTCTCATCCGTAATTGATGTCCTTGAGATAATTGCAGATGATGAAACAAACTCTTAATAGAGTTTCAAGGCATATAATTTATTGGAATCAATACTGTTATTTGATTTTTATTCAGTCTACATTTGATAAAGACACTATTGGGAATTACAAATAAATTATCGAGACTATTACAGAGGAGAGATGAAGATATTATAAATAAAATAGACTTAGTAAATTTATGCAAGCAGAGATTGTAGATAATGAGAGATAATAGATGGGATTCTTTTCTCGACTAAGTCTCTATTTTTTGTGGAAAACATGATATTATTGTTCCTAATATGAATAATCCATTTATAACTAGAGGTCGATCAAGATGTAGAGCTCAATAAATTACAAATTTGCATTACTTTCTCATATAGTTCTTTTCTACAATTATAGATATGTAACTTTAAGAGTTAAATGGTCATTTCAATAAGATAAATACTGAGTTATTTCTTTGTATAGTGTGCTATAGTCCAAATGATTTACTCTTCACTTTCGACAAGAAAAAGTTAATCCACCTTGCTAAGCTTTATCCCGAAGATTTTTTTACTATAGAACTCATGGTACTTGATAGTCAACTGAAAAACTTATATTATTGATATGCATTTTAGTAAATATTTCTTGAGACTAAAAAGTACTGGTGATCTTATACAAAAAAATAGTAGAGACAAATATAAATATTCTACACCTATTAGTTTATTGACTAGTGACACGTACATTACTTCTACCAGCTATTACTGCTACTATAGAGAGAGTATTTTCAAGTATGAATTTTGTGAAGAATCGGTTATGTAATTAAATTAGAGATCAATGGTTGAATAATATTTTACTTGTGTATATTAAAAAGGATATCTTTAGTGGCTTTAACAATGGGATTATTATGCAATGTTTTCAAGGCATGAAAAATCGTCAAGGACAATTGTAATATTTCTTATTAATTTTGATTTAAAATTTATTGTAACTATGGCCTCCACTACTGGAAATACTGGTTTCATCACTGGACCCAGTAGCTTGTTTTCTGCTAGAAGTCCCTCTTTTAACAACTTTAATAGGCTATCAAATGACTTATTACTCTATTTATGCATTACTTTCAAATGCATAAGCTTGACCAAAAAGTTCAACGAAGTGAAGCTTGTGCACTCAAGATACAATTCTTGCACATATCATTTAGAACGTCTATCATCTCATCCACAACATCATTACCACCTTGCACATGATTTTACGTAAAAACAACATCAACTTCTTCATGAAATGACCAGATGGTATACTCTGCATCATACCCATAAGGAATTAAATGAATCTTCACTATATCAAGTTTTTGATGCAACACATTGTGACAATGTTTACATTGATAATTAACTTTACCTTAATCATTCACAAAATCTTTTGGCCTATTAAGAAATGTCATTGTACCATTCCAATACTCATTGGAAAAATGGTTTCTCAAATGCATCCAACTCTTGTCTATTGACCTTTTTTTAGCTTTCATTGTTTGATGTCATAGCAAGTTAGATAGGACTGAAAAAGATTATGCATAATTATAATGTGTCTTATATCCACTTTATCACTCTATTTCTAAATGGTAAGGCTCTATCCCATTCAAGTTTATTTATTATATGGTACATCATTCACTCAAATATTAGTCTATTCACGTCAAAATTTCAACAACATCTCCCTATAGTTCTCTTAAGTGTCATATCTATAGATTACATAAGAAAAATAGGGAGACACCACTAAAACATCAACCAAAGAAAAACATTTATAATTGAATAACAACACGTAACACATAATTCCAAACTATCTACTCAGGATCGAACCTCGTATTCTGATTAATTAATGAGACCTATGACTAATTGGCAAATAATAATTGGGATTATAGTTAAGTTACAAGGAGTGTACAGGTGTAAGAGTTATCACAACACTGTCTACGTGTCAAAGTCTTGATTGGCAATCTTTGCCATGTTAGCGGTTACAGGGATAACGTGCTTATAATATAATAATAATAATATAATAATAACGGCGTAATAATAACATAAGTGTTATCACAATGCTAACACTGCGTATCGAAGTTCCGATCGGTGGTCGTAACAAAGAATGATACTTCCCATAGCATCCCTATACATAGGCATTTGCAGAGATAACTAGCTTACAGATTGATAATAATATAATGATGCGATAATAATAAAGCAATCTAGTTGATAAAGGCGAATAAACTGACCATAATATTAACTAGAGATTAAATACATTAAATAAAGGGATTAAAGATAATAATAATAATAATAATAATAGTAACAAAATCTCGAACTTATGCTATAGGTCAAGTACAGAGTACAAGGAGAGTAGCTCAGGGCCCTCAAATCATTGAAGTGCAAGGGTTAGAGACTCCATACAAAGAAGCATGTTGCACAAGTTAGTAAAAAAAGTAACGTAAAAATAATAAGATAATAGAAAATGATATAAAAATAATTGATTGGTAAAAAGTGATGTAAAACTAATTATTGGGCCTAGGACGTATGAATAAATTAGTGTGGGCTCAGGAAATAGACATGTGAAAATACCTAGGCCTATATAAATAATTAGAATATCAACACTAAAAGGACTTGTTAATCAAGGTTTCCACATGCTTGGACATGCAAAAATGGGTATATTCAATGTAAAACAAAAAACTTTTGGAGGCAAAAGTCTACAAAGCCCATAATTTTAGGGGAAAAATGGAATTTGTTCAAAAAATAAAATTTAGGGACCTGTTGTTACAAAAATCTAGAAAAATTGTGGTATATATCCATCTTTTTAAATTTGACTCAGTTAATGTCTATTCCTTTTAATTTATAGCAAAATGTCCACTGTTAAAAAATTAAAAATACTATTAGTTAATAAATATTATTATTTTTTGATTTTTTTTCGTTTTTGTTTTCCGAATCTTTTGTGATTCTTTCTCTCTCTCTCATTCTCATTCTAGTTCTCTCTCTCTCTCTCTCATCTCTGCCAAACTCTCATTGTTTTCCAGTATTGTTTTTGTTCTCCTTCTTTTTTTCTAGTGTTTTTGGGCTCATCTTCATGTTCCCGATAATTTTCTAGTTCTTCTTCTTCTTCTCTAGTGATTTAGTTGATTTCTTCCTTTGTATTGGTCGATTGCGACTTTGGATTTAATCTTGTTAGGTATGTATTATTTTATTTAATTTTGATTTTCTTTTTTTAAATTATATCTATATTTTCTATGTTTGATTATGTTTTGCATATTTTTAGGGATTTTCATTTGTGCTTTTAATTCGTATTATAATTATTATTAATTTAAGTCTAATCATTATTTTTCTTTCTGATGGCGGTGATTTTTGGAATTATTCTATGAAATTAGTAATAGTTCATTACTTTTTTATCGTGGTATGTATTATTATTATAATGGTATATTTATTTTTCTGGTGGTATATACTACTGTTGTTCTATTATTTCGAGTGTTGAAGATATTTAATATTCTTATTTGGTTCATAATGTTTTGGTCTTTGTATATACATTTTTTATCGTGTTGTATAGTATTTTTTTTGTGTGGCTACTGTTGATTATTATGTCAATTATTTTACTATTTGGTTCAGATTCAGATTCATTAAATTGAGATATTTGATTTTTTTTATTTTCTTTCTATATGATCTTACACGATGAATTTAAGTTATATGCTAGATTCATTACTTTAAGTATAGGATACTATTATTTTGTTTCTAGCTCTTGTTCTTGCGCTCTAATGGTTGTGTTTTTTGGAATTATACTATGTAATTAGTAATGGTTCATTACTTTTTGTCGCGGTACGTATTATTACTGTAGTGGTATATTTATTTTTTTTAGTAGTATATGCTACTGCTATTCTATTATTTTAGTTGTTGAAGATATTTAATATTCTTGTTTGGTTCATAATTTTTTGGTCTTTCTATATGTACTTTTTGTCGAGGTATATAATATTTCTCTTGTGTGGCTATTGTTGACTACTATGTATATAGTTCTTTGTCTTCGCTATATAGATGTTATAACTAGGTATCTGTGTATATGTACCTACTAAACTAGTATGTGTTATGATTTTTTGTTGTATATAGTTTTTCGTATTTGGTTTATGGATATTATAATGTGATATATGTGTATATGCACCTTGAGCAGTATGTTCTAATTTTTGGTGGAATATGAGTTTTAGTGTTTGGTACGTGGATATTATAACTTAGTACATATGTATATGTACCTAGTGAACCCGTATGCGTTTTTTTTTTTGTTTTTTTCATGCATGTTTATATTCTAATTATGAAGTTGATAATGATGGGAATTTCTTATACTTTTTTATGGCATTTGGAGCTTTCATTAAAGGTTGGCGTCATTGTAATGACCAGATTTTTTATGACCATTAACTACTTACCTTCTTAGCTAAAAAAAAATTTAGATACTGAAAAATTCATGAAATTTTTTTTTTGCTTTTATTTCTTTTTAAGATATTTATATTCATAACTAACGATTTACTTAAATTTTGAAAACAAGTACATGCTTCTCAATGGTTAAGTCCCCTTTATTTAAATTTGATTATAAACTTTATATTAAGGTGATTTAAATAATGCGCAACCATAAAAGGTTCCCTGGTAAGGAAGGGGGTCACATACGGACCACTTAAGTCCCAAGCTCTCCTTAGACAGTTTAGGCCATTTTGATAGAACCTCTTATGTTTTGCATTTATTTACATCAAAATATTTTCTATTTTATATCTTAAAAAAAACGTTTGTTTAACTTCTATTAAATCGAAATACATTTCAAGTTCAATTTGATTAAATCATACCTTATGAAATAAAATGCCAAGTTATAAGCACGTTTTCAAACAACATCAAGCTTACATAATTGAAATCATTTGTCTCATAATAAAATATATGCGGAAGAAATTTTAATGGCGGTATTCCATTGCCCATGCCTCATATCATCCCTGCCTCAGTTCCAACTAACCCATCAATTAAATCAGAGGTTTCTTTTTTTTGGTACCTATAGCAAGAATACTCATAAAATGTGAGCTTTCGCTCAGTAAGTACAATGAAATACTCACAAAATATTTTACTTATAAACAAACAATTCTCTCTGTTTTTTTTTTTTTGAAAGTTTAGTTATGCTGTTTTATGAAATCATTATTTTACGCTTTATTATAAGATATTATATCACGATTTTATCTCATTCTTGATTGTAAAGTCTTTTATCTTTCTTAACATACTTTTCTTCGGGAATCCTCGCTTAGGGGAGGTCGATCTTATCTTCCCTCGGATATCCTCACCTAGTGGAGGTTGATACGACACCTTTAAATTCTTTATCTTATTTAGTCTTTTCTTAATATGAGTGGGTACGCTTCAATGAACCCAAACTTATATTCAACTATCATAGCATTTCCTTTATTAAAGTATGTTGAAGTATGATAACATTGTAAAGTAAGCATAAATCATTTTTTTTATAGCATAGAAAAAGTATCTTTATAAGCATATATTATACATTGGTCAGACAATAATAATATAAAGGCAAGTTAATGAAATTAATTCAAATATATCATACTGTAAACATGAAACATTTTTAACCATCTATGCCATAGGTGAAATTATACTTACCTCGTAGTATGATTGTCCTAGTTCCATCATTAATTACGTATGTGTAGATCAAAGTTTGTCCTGACATATACATACTCTATTTGTTAGAGAAAATTTAAACTGGCTTTATATTTATTTATTTATTTATTATTTATTATTGATTAATGTCATCCTAAATCAATTAAGTTTCCTTAATTATATTTCTTTTCATCAAATACTTTGAATTATTCTTAATTAATTTCTTTATTCGTAATTAAGGGTCATAATATAATAATTGAGTCAACCATACTAAGGGATATATAAATTTAATATCTAAAATCATACTTGGACTAAATATTATTTAGTATTGATCGCACTTTTTAGGCCTATCACTAAACTTAGGCAAAATACAATTAGAGGCATACCTTACTTATTTCTTATAATTGATTTCATGTCTTAAATTTAAGTAAATCTTTTCTTATCCCAATTAGAGATCTAAAATATATATATTTTTATATTTATTCTTAGACCAAATTTTCAACCCAATATTTCAAGTTTTATAATTTACTTTGTTACCCAAAATCTTAAGAGTTCTAGCATTTATGCCCTCTAATAGTAAATATTGAGTTATATCTTATTGTTCTTTTTTTTTGGTTAAAGATTCTTCCTTTATTTACTTTTACAATTTAAAATAGTCTTAAAATTGCCTAAAATAACTTTTTCACATATTTGACCCATATTTTGTCAAAATTACCCTTTTGACCTAAATACTCAAAATTTTTGGATTTTAGTCCTTCCAACTTTTGAGCAAACATTTTAATTTTTTTGGAAAGCATTTCTAATCAGTAAAAATCTGTTCTTAAGGATCTAAGTCTAAATCATTAAGTTTGATTCATATTCATGCATATTTTATTTTGGGTCTTACACTAAAAAAAATCTTCCATTTTTTGTGTTTAGTCATTTTGATTTTACTATTATTATTATTATGAAGTATTCATATTTAGAAGCTTAAGAAGTCAACTAAATAAGTCTAAATAAAATGTAATTTATATAACATCTAAAGTAAGTCAAATATGTTATTACCTATTTATTCTTTTATATAATCTATATAACAAGTAAGGTGAGGGAATAAATACCTTCCAAGTTTGTATCTTCATTCTTACATCTCCACCACAAAATTAAGTGCTCGCTTCTCTTGATTATAATTCTAAATTTCTAGAGTCGATGGGTAAAATATTGTATCTCTTGTGAATTTAGAAGAAAGTGAGGTAGAAAGAGTTTTTTTTTTTTTGAGAAGGAATAATTAGAAATATGAAGATAGTTTTGGCTAAGTAATTTGAAAGGTTAAGCATGGATTTGAATTACCAAATGAATGATCTATTTATAGGTCATCCATGAAAGGTATCCAATAATACAAAGAGTTAGTGGTATGGGATTCGAAATAATTGAAAAAGAAGAAAGATTGGAAGAAAAAGGAATGGATAAGTGAAAAATAAAGTAATAGATATGGTAATGGAATCGGAAAAGAAGATATGTTGACAAATTGGTAATAATGGTGCTTAGATTATTTGATGGAATATGAAAGTATGTATTATTGGATACCTCCTATAGATGACCTATAAATAGACCCTTCATTTGGCAATTGCAAATCTATACTTAACCTTCCAATTACTTAGCCAAAACTATCTTCATTTTTCCAATTATCCTCTCTCAAAAAAAAAAACTCTTTCTACATCACTTTCTTCCAAATCCATAAGAGCTACAATATTTTACCTATTGACTCTAGAAATTAAGAATTATAATCAAGAGAAGAGAGCACCTAGTTTTGTAATAGAGATGTAAGAAAAAAGATTCAAGCTTGGAAGGTAAATATTCCCTCACCTTGCTTGTTATGTGTTTAAATAGATTCTACAAAAGAGTAAATGGGTAATAACATATCTGATTTACTTTAGATGTTATATAATTTATATTACTTTACGACTTATTTTTTTTATTTCTTAAGCCTCTAAATATGAATACTTCATAATAATAATAATAATAATAAAATCAAAATGACTAAACACAAAAGTAGAAGATTTTTAAGTATAAGACCCTAAAATAAAATATTCATGAAAATGAATCAAGCTTAACTATTTAGACTTAGATCCTTAAAAAACAATTTTTACCCATTAAAATGCTTTCCAAAAATTCAAGATATTTGCTCAAAAGTTGAAATGACTAAAATACGAAAACTTTAAGTATTTGGGTCAAAAGTATAATTTTGACCAAATATAGGTTAAATATGTGAAAAAGATATTTTAGGCAGTTTAAAGACTATATCAAAGTATAAAAGCATATAAAGGAAGAATCTTTAACAAAAAGATAAGCTATAACTAAATATTTATCATTATAGGGCATAAACGTTAGAAATCTTAAGATTATAGGCAAAAATATAAATTACAAAACTTGAAATTTTGTGTTAGAAATTTGGTACAAGAATAAATATAAAATTTTATTTTAGATCTCTAATTGAGATAAAAAAAAAAAGATTTACTTAAATTTAAGACATAAAATCAATTATAGGAAATAAATAATGTATGCCTCTAATTGTATTTAGCCTAAGTTTAGTGATAGACCTAAAAAGCGCGATCTATGCCTAATAATATTTAGTCCAAGTATAATTTTGGATTTTAAATTTGTATAGCCATTAACATGTTTGACTCACTTATCATATTATGGCTCTTAATTACGAATAAAGAAAGTAATCAAGAATAATTCAAAGTATTTGATGAAAAGAAATATAATTAAGGAAATTAAACTGATTTAGGATAATATTAATCAAATCAACAACAAAATTATTGATAAATTAAAAAGATCACTATGATAAAGGTTAAAGAGAATTAAATCTCATCCATCTAAGTTGAAAGTATAAATTAGTCAATGAATATCACATGACATTGTTTCTCAAATGTGAAGTTTTATGTTTGATTAAGACTGAGTCTTAAATGTTTTATGCCTGCTAATTAATTAGAAGTTTGAAAAAAAAGTATAAAGCGACTTTAAATTACTCTAACAAATAAAGTATGTATATGTCAGGGCAAAATAATGACCTAGATGTACGTAATTAACGAGTGGAACTAGGACAATCATATTACCAGATAAGTACAATTTCACCTCTGGCATGGATGATTTGAAGATGTTTCATGTTTGCAGTATGATATGTTTGAAATTATATCATGTGTTAACTTGCCTTTATATTATTATTGTATGGTGCATGGATAATGTATGCTTATAAAGATACATTTCTTATGCTATAAAAATGATGTATACTTACTTTATAATGTTATCATGTAAAAGTACTTTAGCATACTTTAACGAAGGAAATGCTATGATAATGGAACATTAGTTTGGGCTTGTTGTTGAAACATACCCACTCATGTTAAGAGTAGACTAAATAAGATAAAGAATTTAAAGGTATCATACCTACCTCCACTAGGTAAGAATATCCGAGAGAAAATAAGACCGATCTCCGATAAGTAAGGATTCATAAGGAAAAGTATATTAAGACTATGACCGTGGGCGTTTTCAGTTACGTCACTTCCCTGGTTTGCCATTTGGTAGTATGCACTCGATACATACTCCAGGACCCATAAGAAAGATAAAAGACTTTGTGATAAAAAATGAGATAAAATCATGATACAATATCTTATAATAAAGTATAAAGTAATGATTTCATAAAACAGCATAATCAAACTTTCATAAAAGATTGGTTGTTTATAGGTAAAATGTTTTGTGACAATTACATTGTACTTGCTGAACGAAAGCTCACATTTTATGAGTATCTATGCTATAGATATCAAAAGAAAGAAACCTCTGATTTGATTGATGGATTAGTTGGAATCAAGGCAGGAAAGAATACTAAGCACGGGTAATGGAATACTGCGATTAAAATTATTTTTGCATATATTCTTATTATGAGACAAATGATTTCAATTATGTAAGATTGATTTTTTTTAAAACGTACAAATAACTTGCCATTTTATTCATAATACATGGTTTTATTAAATTAAACTTGAAAATGTATTTCGATTGAGTAAAATTTAAACAAATGCTTTTCAAAAGATCTACAAGAGAAAATTTTTTGATTTAAATAAATGTAAAACACAAGGGCTTCTGTCCAAAAGACCAAACTGTCTAAGGAGAGCTTGAAACTTAAGTAATCTGTATGTAACCCCCTTCCTCACCTAGGAGCCCTTTATGATTGCATATTATTTAAATCACCCTAATAAAAAGTTTATAAATAAATTTAAATAAAGGTTACTTAACCATTGATAAGCATTTTACTTGTTTTCAAAATTTAAGTAAATGGTTAGTTGTGAATATAAATGTCTTAAAAAGAAATAAAAGCATAAAAAAAATTGTCATGAATTTTCAGCATCTAAATTTCTCTTTTTAAATAAGTAAGCTGAGAAAGTAAGTAGTTAACGGTCCAAAACATTGGGTCGTTATAGCTTCTTGGGAGGCAACCTAAGCATTTCTTTTAATTTCGGTGTGTTATATAATCCAAGGAGTTGGTGCCACTTCAAAAAAATCAAGCTTTATGGCTATGTGCCAGCAAGAGGAGTATCCCTAATCTTATTCTTTTGTTCTTTAATTTCCTAATATATTGTATGCGAAGTTTGGAGGAGGGAATTAACCTTGTTGGATTGTGCTTTTGTTAGTTTTTTTATTATTGTGTGATTGTGTGTTTGAATAATTAGAGGTAATTTATACTTTTTTTGGTAATTTTTTAGTTCTAATGATAATAATCTTAGATGAATTGGTGCATAACTTGCTGAAAAATATAAATGTTGGCTTAGTCTTATGGATAATTCTTATATTAGTTCCATTTTGATTGTAAAAGTTTATATTTGAGCACAATACCTTGATCTTTGATTTGTATATGAATCTAAAGAATTTTCATGTGAACATGATGTATTGATAATCTCACAAGGACTAGAATTTGATTGATCACCTATTCAGGCTAAATCCTAGATAATATTTCATCAAAGAAATGATTTATGTAATCTTTAGACTATTTGAGCTTTTCAAGCTAACTATTAATACATTTTTTCTATAATACATACACTTTAAGCCATGTACATATATACATTTCTTTATCAATCACACGTTAGCTTAGCCTAAAATAATATCATTCAACCTTTACCTTTTTAGCATATTAACTATTTTTATTGAATTATTTTGAGCTATATAAAAAGAAATAGTTACATTCTTATTCATGAAAGAATGAAGTATATTTGGAGGTACGTAACTCAAAGAAAAAAAGAAAAAAGATATAAGTGTTTGGCTAAGTATTGATGTAAGAAAGAAAAATTTAATTTTAGTAGTGTGTCATTTTGTATATAAAAGAACAGCTTAACATGAGTCCTAGAATTAATGTGCTTAAGGCTAATTTGAGCTCACTTTACCTAAATCATCATACCCTCACCTAAGCCAACATTACAATCTTAATGAAGACATTTTCATCTTTTGTGTTATATTTATCTACATTAGTGAAGATGGATTTGAAAAGTATACTTATAGAACTTGATTAATGTTTTTGAGATTTATGCTTAATACATGTTTGCATAACCTTATCCAAATTTCATACAATGATAGGAGAAAGGCATTTACACACACACACACATACAGGGAATTGATTTGAGATGGAACGTTCTCTTGAGTTATTCTTAATACCTAACTAATATTTGCACTTTTCTTAAGTTATGTTATTATGTGAGTATTGAGGAACCAATTAAAAATCATCAGCATTAGTACATTACCTCTTGTGTGCTTTTAGGTCTCTTTTTTTCTTTTCCTTTTTTTTGCTCGAAAACTAGCAAAATCTTAAGTTTGGAGTTGTATTAACTCTATAAAATTGGAGTTATCAAGTACTAATTTGCCTTAAGTTTTACTATGTTCTTGTTTATATTAAGTTATTTCATTTATTTTTCTTATTGTTTTGATATTTTGTATGTTTGTGTATATAGGAGAAAAAAACAAAGATATTTGATGTGAACTAAGGTGAATTTATGCTAAGTTTTCAAAACAACTAAAATCAAAGTTGAATCAGATTCAGTCACAATGCAATAAAAATAAAACAAATCAAAGCTAAAACAAAGAAATGGTGCATCTAGGAATCCACGGTACTAAACCAGTAGAAAAGTGGTACTGTAGTGCCAACTCTTGGAAAGTTTTGGGATACTGTCACCGCCTGCACCTTAAGTCAATAATTGATGGTCAGGATTAACTTTTTGACTATCTAAGGGTCTTGCCTTAAGTTTGCAAGAGCCACCTCTTTAAAACCCTATCTTTGGAGTTCAAAGAGGCATGTTGGGATAGATAGAAAGAGAGGATGGCACCCATAGAAGGAGAGGAAGAAGAAGATAAAGACATACTCCAACCTACTTCATTTCTTGATTTCCTCATTAACATTAACATCATAGTTTGTTCTTAGTTTTTTCTCTTTATTTCCTTGTGAGTTTGTCTTTTTACTTTCTGCATTTAGAGAGTGATATTATTAAGAGTAAATCTTTGAAAGAGGATTCAAGAAAGTAAGAACTATGTTTGAAGGAAGAGATTGATAATCTCTATGAATACCTTCAAGCTCTTTAAAGATGGGAAATTTAAAACTCTTTTCTCTTTGATATTTATATTTCTTGATTCTACGGTATTAAAATGCTATTGTTCTTAATTTATATTACGAACTAAATATTTTCTGTCTAGTTTTACTCTATGAACCAATCTAGTAACTTGTGTTTATTTATATTTTATCCTCTTTCATTAATCAAATTTATTATTGAGTTATTTGTTTTACCTTTTACTTATTATTTCTATTTAATTGATCACTAAATATATTGTTGAGTAAAATTTCTAAGAGCTTGGAAAGGGGATTAGAAATTGGGACTTAGGTAAAACAACATAAGATTACCTAGTTTGGGATAAATTTGCATAGGATAGGAATATACCTATGTGACTTGTGCAACCTCTTTAAGAATTGTTAAACTTAATGAATTGAGTCAAATTATGTTAGGAGTAATATATTAGCTTGTCTAGAGGCACTTATGTCTTGACAAGGAATTTGTGAATACATTCAAATTCTCGATTGACAACTCTAGTGGATTAATTAATTTAAGAGAGAAATTGTGAAAGAGCATGATAAGAGAATGGTTAGGGAACTAGTTAACCTAGACATATTTCTTATTGATTTTATATTTTATTCATTTTGCATGCTATTTTAGTTGCTTTATTTTATTTCTTTAAAATCTATATTTTTGTTGTTTGGATGAAGTTAGAATTGAGATAATTTTAATATTTAACTTAGACTTAGTAATCAATTCTTATTGGTTCGACATTCTAACACCTAAGTCTATAGTACTTGTTACTGTGTGTTCTTACACAAGAGTGTGTGAGTATAATTTATAGTTATATATTTCAAGCAATACATGTGTTACTGGCTATGGAATTTAATGAGAAGAATAAGTGAGTTAAGGTATAAAAAGAAGCAATTGAGTTGTGTGAAATTTAAATCAGAATTGTGAGAAAAATTGAAAAGGATAGTTGATATTTTTGTAAGTTGGACTTTGAAAAATGATATTTTTGAAATTTAACAGAGTGTAGGGCCAAAAATTTGATATGGTTGATAATGGGCTTTGGGCTGAATATGAAAAAATAGGTATTTCTCTATATAGATTTGAAAAGTTCATATATTCGTAATCAGATTCAAAATAAATGGTATTTTGTAATCCTAAAATTATTGGGTAGCTTGGGCCTGGGGTTGAAGGAGTGAAAATAAGAAAAGTGATAATTTTGTAAATACTCGTAAACATTGGTAATTTTGCAAATCTTTTCGTACAAGTGAGATTTTCATAACTTTTAGAAATTAAGTTCCAATTAATGCTCAACACCTTAAAACGATGTTTCGACTTTAAATTTTGATTTGTTGAGGTCGAGAATGTGATTTACTATATAATATTGATATGTTTCAAAGTGACATAGGTAAAGTTTTGACCCAAACCCAAATTAGTCAAGTTTTATACCTAATCTATCTATTTTGGATACTAGGAACACAATAATGAAAATTGTTTTGTCATTTGAGAGTCCATTGGAAAGGTCAACTTTTAAAGTGGGCGAATGGGATTTCTAAACACTCCTTCCGAGCATTCATTTGACCAACTCAAGGTAGGGTTTAATTATCTAATTTTATATTTATTTTGATTTAAATGTGCAGTAGGACTGATTTATGAAAAATCATAAATAATGTGATAGTTTGATAAATTGTTGAAAAATATTAGACTATATTGAGATTTGACTATGTGATTTTTATACGTATAATACCAAGTGGAATTTTAAAGTATGATTTGATTAATTCTTAGATATGTGATTATTATGAATCATTACATATTGTATATACTATAGGATCACACACGTGAGTATCATTATTGCATCATGGTAGTGTAGATTACTGGCGAGTTATTGTAGCGCTAGGTAAAAAACCTAGGTACCTGCACATAATTTGTTGATACAACTACGTACGTGTAGTATTAGAATGATGGGTGCCTCTAGTAGAAAGGTATTACAAGGTCATGATGAGAGGATGAGAGCTCACTTATAAACGTTGATTGATGTATAATATGTACAATTATGTGATTTTGGTTTTATTTGAATATGAGAATCAAATATGATTTTTGAGTACCTTGTGATCCTGATTTTATAAACAAGTTTGAAGAATACTAACCACGTAGATTTGGAAAAATTTACTTCCATTCAAACAGGTAATTAAATTCTTACTGAACATGTAAATACTCACCCCTTATTTTCTCCTCTCAAGTAGTGTTCAGTATGACCTTGGAAATTTAGGAGCAAAGTGAGTAGGGAGGAGTGCGTTACTAATTTTAATAATTAATATCTACTTAGTAGACTTCAATTTTATTTATCTTGGCTTATAATAATACTTACGGACCGTATCACAGATTTGGTCTGTATAATTATTATGCTGGACTATAAGGAAGATGATGATACTTGAATAATATTTTATAAATTTCTATGTCGATCTATGTCTAATGGTAATCACAAAACTATGGAAATTTACACTTAAAATTATAATTTTTCAATAATTCTTTCTAAAACTACTATTATATTTTTTACAACTTCTGTCTCTTCACTCACAAATTTTCAGACACCTAAAGCACAAAAGTCATGGTAACGAGTCGTTTGGAGTTAAAAGAAGTCCCTAAGCTCTATTGCAATTTTACCATCTCCGGTAGAGTACTTAAATTGCAGATTTGCAATTTCCTTTTTTATGTTTTAATTTTTTCTTTTGTGTAATTTTTGGTTTTCTGGTTCTTTATTTTTTCTCGGTGAACCTGTTTCTATGTGACCACTCTTAAGACAATTTATATTGAGATTTTAAATGAAAAAAAGATGGAAAATTAATCGAAATGAATATTTCTTTTCGTGAAAGAGTTGTTTGTCTTGCTCATAATAGATTTAAAATTTGTTTTAATATTTTTTTTCCCCTCTTAATACCGCAAAATACCCTTAAATAAAGGGTTGTGATATCCACACCGATACCTCTTCTTAAACGGAGAAAGGACCACTTTGCACTTGGTAACTTTAGGGATCTATATGCCAAATATCAAAGATGGGTACTAATATGCCAAAACAGGCAAAGATTAGCCAATTGATGCCAATAAGCTCTTTTCTTCTTTCTTTTTTGTTCCTTTTGAAAAACAATGTGGTAGCCGTAATGTTTTATATATGTATACGCTTGTCGTCTATACAGGCTGTTCTTATAAAAGGTATAAACAAAAATAGATGAAGAAAAATAAATTAGCGACAGAGCTAGTCATAGTGTGTGACGTGGACTGAACCCTGGATATTGAGATAGGGGTGTACCGTCTACATGTATTAGGATAATTCTAATTGTAGAGTTTCTTAGCTGTCCTTTATGGTCTTCTTATTTTGTTTGGATAGAGTGTATCCATATAATACCTTTTCCATGCAATAATGAATATTGATCATCAGTTATCAGTTATAGGTAACTCTAACGACATGAACAGTTTTTAAAATCACAAAGGTTTTACTCAGAGGTATGGACTCTTATTAATTATCTTCCTCTTATAGGAAGATATTAAATTTATTTCAATTTACTCTAGAATATTAAATATTGAGTAGTGATTGGAATAACAAGAACAATTTATTGAAAATTTTTTCACTAGCCCTAAGAAACAACTATTACTGCAAAGATATATATAAACATAGGCCAAGGATACAGTCTCCCATAGTTAGTTTTAGGGACTAGCCACTCACTATTAATCTCACCATTAAAAGTAATAATAAAAAAGCAACAGTTAATTTTTATCCAATAGTTGTAAACAATCATGAGGCCAAAAATTGCAATTAGCAGAAAAGTGTCGTTTATTATTTTATGCTTACTTCTTATAGGAACGTTGAGGAGGTTGCTGCATAAAAAAATATATATATTCTTCCATAAAAAGAGGAAAAAAAAAGCTTTAAAAATTCTCTCAAAAAAAAATTATATCCCTAAATTCTTTGATCCAAATTTTTTAAAAAGTCTGCAATAGATCAAATGATTAACTCATTCATTTAAAAAAATTGGACAAACTACAATTGATGAAATGTATGACATGAATGAATGGTGCATAATTTCGTAATACGATAAAATTTTCAAGTGGTAAATATGTGACAACATAATTTAATTATAATTTAACATGATCATTAATTCTTCTTAATAAAAAAATTAATGGGCAGTTCTTTGAATATTTTTTAGTTTAAGTTCTATTCTTTCTACAAAAATATTACTCTGTTGGGTCTAATTTTGTTATCTAAACAAGATTCTTATGCTATCTAAGAAATATTAATATTACATATACTTTACTTTTTATAGAGGTGACAAATCACCTAATTTTATATCGTGGGACTATAGTCTAGCCCTATATATATATATACCATACTATTTATATGTATTGATATGGAAACTAATTTAACCATAAACTAGTTACATTTTAAAAAGTTTGACTCCAATATTTCTTGTACTCCAAATCTTATAACATCACGCCTTGGAGCTACTTTTTGGACTACATAGTCGTCAATTTCGAACTCTACCTCATGTCTCTTAGGGTATGCATAACTTTTCTAACGACTTGGAACTTGGTTGAGCCTTTGGTGAATGTTTTTTATATTCTCAGTAGCATTTTCAATCAATTTAGGTACAAGAGTGGCATGTCCTTCGGGTTCTGCCTAGCGCAAGGACGATCTACATAGCCTCCTATATAATATCTCGTATAGAATCATACATACACTGGTATGATAATTATTGTTGTAAGTAAATTCTAGCAAGTGATCATTCCAGTTTACATGGATCAGACACGATTACATCACTACTCCCTCGAGTGCTTCCCCAAGCTCAGTAGTCAGGTTCGTCTTTTAAAGGCTCTATTTATTTTTTGGATGCTGAAACATTGGTGACATTATATTGACATATAATGAAGAATGAAGATAGCTTGTGTATTTGTAATCACTTTGAGGCTTGATTTATGTTATAGAATTTGGAAGAAGTAGAAATTTGTTTTGCTCACAGGGTGTTTGATTAATCACCTGAGAGAGTTTGAAGCTTCTTTGGAGATTATTTTCATCACTATGTCTCAACAATAAAAATAGTGGGTTCAAGTGTAGTTGTTCCACCATGGGCCTTGTTTTTGCTCAAGTGGTAGATAACTCCCTGTTATTGATATGTATTGATACGGAAACTAATTTTAACCACAAAGTAGTTACAATTTTAAAAAGTTCGACTCCACTGTAGATGACATGTGATTAAAATCATGCCATCATGTAAAATGAGTCATAATATAATTAACTATTAGTTTATTTTCTGCAAAACAAATCATAATTGCATGTTCCTCGTATTCAAAATCAGAGCTAATAAATATATTAACTATTATGTTGTAAACACCCTGCAAATAAGAACCGATCGAAGTCAAAGAACGAAAGTTCCGGGTGGACGATAAAAATAGAATATTCTACATATTATATATAGTTCCTGGTTAAATCTAGTGGCCTAATTTGGTTTTCTATGAATACCGAAAAAAAAAAAAAAAAACATGTTAATGTCATGACCGAAAATCTAAAACTGTGACTTTTAGTAATTTTAAGTAAAAATATTGATGAATAGTAGTTTCTAAAATTTTAGGAAAATTTAAATACTTGAAATTTAAGTTTAATCCTCAAAAGTAAGTAAATTACGAAATTGGACAAATTTAAAAAAATTAGGATTCTATCTATCAGTTTTAAATTTGTAGAAAATTTTTCATTTTTAAGATGAGGGAAAATCCTAATTAACTAGTTTTAAAATTTTTATTAATTCATGAAGTTTATTGAAACAGTTTAAATTAAAATCCTAGGACCAATGTTCAAATAATTTACATAAAATTATTTTGTTTTCTAAGTACTCAATTTAATAAAAAATCATCCTCATACATCTACTCAGTAAATATTTTATTATTGGCTAAATAAATTTAACTTAAAAAAGGGAAATTAATACCGAGTATAAACCAACCAATGAAGAGGATTGAAACTGCAAGCATATGCCAAATATGCTAGCCAGGCTACGAGAATAATTACCACAAAATAGGTCAACACTTGAGATAGGAGGAAGTAGGGGGTGAGCACGTGAATGCTCAGTAGAAATTCAATTACCTTTTTAAATGGATGCAATTTTTATCAAACTTGCATGGTTAATGCCTTTTCCAAAATTCATTTACAAACCAAATTTATAAACAAGTGGTATCTAGAATAATCACATATTCAAAACCAAAGTCAAAAATCGCAAGATTGTACATATCATAAATCAACTGATTCCATGAGCTCATACCCTCACATCACGAACTAGAGTAACTCATACTACGTGTACAAAGTACACTTTGCCTAATATCTATCCCAAAAAAAAAAAAACGGAGGGACACCCATGTGTCTAAGCCTACCGAACCGGAGAGGCAATTGAATGCCTACACGTACTGAATGGAGATAATCAGAAAATCCCCACGCGGGTATACGGGCTCTCACCGAAGGCAGGTGTACTAATCCGCCTACTACAACAATGCGATGCCTAAGATGTATCTCACGTGTAATCCTATGGTATGTACAATATGTAACAAAATATACATAATAACCATGCAATACATAATCAAACAATGCTTTAAAATTCAACTTGGCATTATTCTGGGATTTACTATACATGGGCAGCACACCGCTGTTTTGACCCATGGTCATAATATAAAAATGTGTATAAAATTCATACAGTCTAATCCCAGCATAATCCAATAATTTTCAGCAATTTATCAGAATATCATTTTATTCACAATTTTTCATAAAAATAGATATAATGAAAATTTTCAAATTAAACATGTATAAAATCTAGTAATTGATTCCCTACCTCAATCGAGTGTCCAAATAAAGTTATAGGGATATGGAGAAAGTTTGGTGTCGTTTGGAGGTCCGGGTGTCGTTTTCGAACCTTTCGATTGATAGGTTGAAAACTCGATTTTCATTCGGAGCATCAGATCATGAAACGAACTTTACCACTGGATTCAGAACACCCAAAAACCCTAGGTTAGACATATGATTCGTCCAATTTGGATGTGGGCCCCCGGCACGCAAATCGAGACGATATAAGTCATTCGATTTAGCTTTTTGGGCCCGTCACCAAATATAGGCAATATATATATCAAAATTCTTGTTTTAACGAGTACATAAAAAATATGAAGTTTATTTTACGATTTAACAGTCATATTGTAAAAATTAAATATAAAACTAAAATAGCTCAAAATTAACAAAAACGGCAAAATTTAATCCGAGTAATATAGAGTCAAGATATATATATCATGTTTAAGATCGTGACGAGATGAGTTGAACCTGTCACATCCCCTAATTTAGGTATGCACCTAAGCTAGATAATGTTTTATTTTTGTATTCATCTTCTAAAATAAAATGGAAAAAAAATCCGGTAATAATTTTTTTTAAATAAAAATAAATATTTAAACTTAAAAAAATATCCTCTAATTAAAACATCGGAAACAAAAACTTAATACTCAAAATAACCTATGAAATAAAAACACTTAATTTTAATCCAAAATCCGAATACAAGAAAATAAAACTTAAAGTCGATTAAAAACGTCCTAACGCCATTTAGGGATTCCACCGCTGCCGCCAGCTAACCTCCAAAAATCTATTGCTCATCTGAAAATTTTAAAAGAATGGAATGAGTTTGCGCCCAATAAGTAAATTTCATGCATGCAATGAATGTCGTGTTTTATGAATAATGCATTTTAAGAATCATAACTATGAAACTCTTCTTTGAAAACATCTTAATCATAAATGTTACTATTTCATAAAACTTTCGTATTTGAGCTCAACATAGTGTAATGCCAAGTCTATCAGAAGTGATGAGCCATAAATATAGTGTCATGATAAGTATATGACCTTGTAGCTATTCAGATCCCATATAACTATCATACTACAATGGCTAGCATCGCAGTTTAAACATTTGTTCTTAACATGGTGACTGTAGGTCTTTCAGTTAGGTGCACATGTGACATCCAGTTCCTCACATAATTAAGAGAGCCAATAATAAACATGTTCTAATTATATATTAGGCTTCTAGAAGTCATTAGTACTAGTTTCATAAAAATATGCTCATTCCTTATATTATATGCATTTACATACATATTATTACACTAATGATTGTCGAAGTGTCCCGATGCAGTGTAAAGGTTCAATACCCTCAGAGAGAGAGCTCGGTGTGCTA
>JXTB01000612.1:19848-60492 GCA_002914805.1 Parasponia andersonii | reverse complement strand
ATTTAAACCATTTCTAGAAATAATAATCTCATTATTAAGAAAAGAAACACCAAACATTTGTTCAAATAGTCTTGAAATAGAAATCAAATTCCTACAAAAACCAGGAATAAAGTAAACATTGTTCGATAACAAAAATTTATTTTTAAAATGAAGAGAGACGACTTCCACTGCTTTTGCCGAAACTTTAGCTCCATTGCCTACTCTCATCGTGAATTCTCCATTGGCAAATTCCTTTGAAGAAGTAAGCATCTGAAAAGAAGAACAAGCATGATTAGTGGCTCCTGAATCAACTATCCAGGGTGATATATCAAATAAATCTTCTTCCACTAAACAAGCTTCTAAAAAAAGTAAATCATATTTACCTTTCTTCTTCTCTTTCAATTCGGAGAGATACTTGTTACAGTTTCTCATCCAATGCCCATCAACTTCACAGTGAAAACATTTTCTCTTAGGCATTTTGTCCTTGGCGTTGTTCTTCTTGGTGCTTGTATTGCCCTTCTTGCTTCTTTTAGGCTTAGATCCAAAGGCACATTTACTCTTCCTCTTCTTGTTTTTGTTAGAGGTAGAGGGATTTTCTTCTGCAATATTTGCTTTAGCAACAGTCACTGAGCTATCCTTACCTTTATCTTTCGATATCGATTCAAAAGTTTGCAGTTCATTGAGCAGTTGAGTCATCGTATAATTCAACTTGTTCATAATATAGTTGCTCTTGAACTGAAGAAAATCAGGCGAGAGTGATTCCATAATCATACTCACTTGGGTATGATCATCGATCGTAGCCCCGTGAACTTTAGCCTCTCCAAAGTAATTGATCATATTTAAAACATGATCTCTCACTAGAGTTCCTCTCTTCATCTTCGCATTCATAGCCTTTTTAATGGCGTCATGACGAGATTGATCAGATTATTGCCTAAATATGGCCTGAAGAGATTCCATTATCTCATAAGCTGTCTCCATCTTTTCGTGCTTAAGTCTAAGCACGCCGGTCATGCCTGCTAACATATAGCAACGAGCTTTATTATTGGTATGAGTCCACTTTCCATAGCTTTCTCGTGTAGCATGAGTAGCATTAGCGGCGGGTTGTGGAGGATATTCCTCCGTAAGCACAAATTTGTAGTCTTCACTAACAAACACGATATTCATATTACTTTTTCACTTGATAAAATTATCTCCAGTTAATTTTTTATTTGCGAGTAAAGTGATAATGGGATTTGAGGTTGACATGCTTGCTGAAATTAAATAATAAAATAAAATTCAACATATTTGAAAATAAATATCACAAAGAATTCAGAATAGTAAACGTGATGCATGAAGCAGGTAAGTAAACACATAAACTTATTTACTAATTCCACGGTAATTCAATTTTCTCTAATTAGGTGCCCTCGTAGGATAGGTCACATAATTATTAATTGAATTGAGACATTCTCAATTAATAAAAAAACATCAAAATATCTCATATTTTCTTTTATTTATTAACTATCGTATTATAGTCAAGATACTATTAACAATTTAATTGTATCTTCTTGAGTGTGACTCATTATTTTAGATTTTAGCAACTTAACTCAAAATTGCCGCCTTAGGGTAGGTCAATTTTGAAATACATTCTAAAATCCTATTTGTTAGAAATTAAGCCTTGTTATTAATTTAAATGGACACCCTCCATAGGGAGGACGAAATCTAAGCGTCTCTAGATGCCAATTAAATCTCACGGTGCTTAATTAATAATGGAGACCGTGGGATATATTGTCATATACCCCTCTAACACTCATTATTTAAAAATCTTATGTGTTTTTACTAATAAACATCTAATGTTTTATTTAACCTAGTTGTTATATCCAATATAATATTTATAGGTTAAACTTTTAGTCCAATCTTATTGGTCCTAAATAAATTACTAGATTTTCTAAAAATCTAAATGTATTATTATAGGAATAATTTGGCTAATCTAATTAATCTAATTAATAAGGATAGTCTAAATTAAATAAATGTGATATTACTAAAATTTAACTATTAAACTTAAATCACATTATTCAATTTTTTTAATCCTATTTAATTATTTAATCTAATTAAATTAATCATATTCTAACTAAACTATTTTAGCGTGAATATAACATGTATGCATGACATTCATAAATGACTATGAGTGGGCATAATGAATGGTATGTTATTATGCATGGTCATGTTATGCATATCATATATAATATAACAATAAAATAAAATAAAATGATATTTGGCCAGGTCCCTTAGGAAATTACAACCCAATAAAATAATAAAATTACAAAGAGTTAAAGGCACGCAAGCCTGAAAGCTATTCACTGGTCTTCTTGGGCCTCCTCTCTTCTTTTGGTATTTTTATAAATTATATTTGTAAAAAGTGATTTCTGTAAATATTTTACAAAAACTAACTTAACCCATATAATTATCTATATAATCATTTGGGCTTGGGCCTAGGCCTAATTACCTTCTTTTTTTTAGTAACCGTAACTTTTATATATATATATATATATATATATATATTAATATATGTTATATATATATATATATACACGACCAGGTGCTTACGAAAATAGTTTTTATATAATATATATATATATATATTAATATCTGACATATATTATATGAAAAAAGCTTTTTTTTTGTGAGTTCTTTAGGGTGTTGGGTCAGCTTCAAGTGCTTCTCTATCATCTTTTTAGTACATTACAAAAAAAAAAAAATACAACAAATCCTATACCACAAAATTAGGGTTTACATATTATGATCTAATCAAAATAAATTACAAAAAAAATTAAAACCTATGGAACCATATAATTAACGACCAAATATCAACCATACATCCATCATATGATAATTCATCCATACATCATCAAATACATATAAAATAATGCAATACCCACTCATACATATAAATAATTAATACTATATACTCATATAACCGCCTAGTACCAATTGTTGGATTTAAAATGATTTTCGCAGTAGAAGATTGGCCCAAGAATATTCAAAAATTTTCTCAAAATAATTGGCTATATGAGTGCATAGTATTAATTCATATAGCAAATAGGAACATATAAAAAGAATAGATCTAATACCTCTTGTAGCCTATTAGCGGATCCTAGCTTTACTGTCTTCTTAACCACGATCTTCCAATCCAAGCCTTAAGCACAACTGGATGAATGTGTGGGTATTGTGTACAATTTCTTAAAACTCACACTTTAGGCACTTGCAATTTTCTCAATACATGAGATTGCAAAAGTTTTGTTCTACAGAGAATAGGAAGACTCTCTTCTTTTTCTCTCTAGTTTATGGAGGCTCTGCAGAAAAAATACGTAGTGTACCTCTTTCTTTTTCTGCTAGGATTTTCTTTATATATATATATATTTATTAAACTATTTAATAAATAAATTAATATATTAATCAAATCAATATATATATAAAACCTTAAAAAAACGTTAGTTTACTTTTTTTATTTTATAAACGTAAAATTTTATATATATATATATCTATTTAATCTAATAAATTTATATATATATATATAAACTAGCAGATAATTCACTCTTTCAAGAAAGAGTGTTTCACTTTTAGTTAGTTTCTTAATTTCTATTTATCTAATTATCTGATAATTAGATATTTTAAATTCAAAATTTAAACAAATTAGGAAACTTATCTCTCCATAAATTTAAATTAATTAATTAATTAATTAATAACAATTATTAATTACATATAGATAAACTATTTATCGAGACAAAATGTGCAGTAACAGAAATAATTTAATATCCAGTACAGTGTTTATAAGAGGTGGAATTGGGGACCTATGGACCTGTAAATCAAGCTCCAATAAATTATGACAATTAATTAAATTTTTTAATTAATTTGTCTAATTTATTAATTTCTGTATTACTCCACTAAAAATCTGAAATTACATTCTTGAAATTATAGAATTAATTTACTCAGAAAATAGTGAGTAGTCCATCAATTTAATCATTACATGTAGTTCAATCCTCCATAGACAATTCATAATTGGAACTAAGTTATATTCAGTTTACTTCTCCAATTACATCTTTATCCTTGTGTACCGTTAATTCTCTAATGAACACTTAATTTATAAATCTATTATAAATTGAGTACTCAAACTGTTCAAGTCCTGAATCAATACATAAGGGAATCATCTTTCTAGCTTCCTAATGGAAGGAATGGATTCCATATCTGTAAGTTACATTCCCAGCTACTCATTTTATCATGCTCTCAAGATACAAGTATTTCGATCTGTTTAAAAACAAAAAATTAATAAGTATGTCAAAGAATATAATATTATAAATAGGAGTTTATAACTACTCAGGATTAAGATTGATCTACATATGATCATCTAATGACATTATTTGAACTCTCAACAGTTAACGGGATTTATGTGAGATTCAAATCATATCTGGTCCAGTCCTATATAATCAAATTATATAAAGTACCTCTATTGTGATGTCAATAAATCAATTGTCCGGATAAGACTATTATATTCTCAATGTTAATGAACCGTACTAATAATATTTAATTAAGATCTTAAATTTTAATTAATTATTATGGTCTATATTTAGCTTATTATCCGTAAATTTAATCCTCAGGTATATAACACTAACATGCTAAATTTATGGTCACATAAATAAATCAGGAATTTTCTGATATTTAATGACATACCAATTATGCACAAATTCAAATAAAAAAATGTCATTTTATTAATTCAACAAATATCCAAAATATGCATACTTTTAGGGTATAAACCCTAAGAGTATCTACTTCTATCGTCCAACCACAACCCCATTCCAAGCCATTACTGAAACCCTAATCAATTCCTTGAGCCGGTTGTTACTACATTTCTATCCAGTCGCTGGTCGGTTGCGTTCCTTGGGCAATGGTCGTTTCGAGCTCGACTGCAACGAAAAGGGTGTCGTTTTCGTTGCGGCCGAGTTGAACGCTGACCTTGTTGATTTCGGAGACGATTTCACCCCCACTCCGGACTTCGATCGTTTCCTTTTCCCAGCTCTAGACGACACTGTCCCACTGCAAGAGCTTCCTCTTTGCTTACTACAACTCACAAAATTCAAGTGTGGAAATTTTAGTCTAAGCTTGGCCATGTCGCATGTCGTTGCCGACGGACTAGCCACGGCTAACTTCACGATGGAGTGGGCTCGACTAGCCCGCTGCGAGCCCTTACGGACTGTGCCTTTTCTTGACAAAAAGGCCTATCGAACGGGAGCGCCCGGGGCCCAACCACTCTTCGATCACTCGAACGACTTCGGTTGTCTGCCGTTTCTGCTGAAACAACCAAGCGCCAAAGAGCTTAAGAGGATGAAAACGATAATGATCTCGTTAGGGCTTGGGAGAGAGCAAGTGGAGAAGCCAAAGAAGATAGCGAATCAGGACCGTCCAATCAATCTCAACGCCACTCGACCTTTTACGCGCTACGAGGCCTTAACGGCTCATATTTGGAGGTGCGCGAGCAAGGCGAGGAAGCATCAAGATGAACAACCAACGGGATGCCTCGTCACCATCGACTCACGACGGCATCTCGACCCGCCATTACCGTTAGGGTACTTCGGTAACGGAGTGTTCGACGTGACGGCGAGCTCTTACGCTGGGGAGCTGTTGTCCAAGCCGTTAGGTTACGGAGCGAGTAAAATACGTTCGGCGATTGAGATGGTGAAAAACGACTATGTTCTGTCTGCCGTTGACTACCTGAAATGTCAACAAGACCTAACGAAATTTCAATACTCGTACAAAGCGTCAACTAACGGCGGAGCAAATTACGGAGGGAACCCGAAAATCGGAGTAATAAACTGGATGAACCTGCCGGTTAACGGAACGGACTTCGGCTGGGGAAAGGAGATTCATTCTGGTCCCGCTTATCACAAAGTAGACGGTGACACGTGGATCATTCGGAGTGACAAGGGGGATGAGTCGCTGATTATTGTCGTTTGTCTCCTGGAAGACCATGTTGAAGCTTTCAAGAAGCATTTCTACGACGACATTAATTATTCACACAGTACTCCTTCTCAGACTCAGAGGCCAATGAGCAGCATGTGATTTTTGCCATGTGTTTGTTTCTTTCTCTGTTTGGTTCAAAGTGTCGTGATCGATCTGCCTTTTTTTCTGTTTTGCATTTCGTTTTGTTATTGCGATTTTTGGGGTTTTTTAAAAAAATATATCTATTTTGTTAGAGAGTTTTTATGTTGTTCTTTTTTTTTTCTCAATTAATCGAATAAATTTTCATTTTGAAAGTAAATGCTTACAGATTTTACAAAATGAAATCCCAAACAAAAAGGAGTTACTAAAAATCCATATTACAATAAATAAAAAATAAAATATTGTGGTTCTGTTGCTAATTGATTATAATTATATTTATTCACGTGAATACTATTTATTAATTACGTATAACAATCCATTAATAATAGAATTATATCTTTACGTGATATTAGATACTAATAATATTCTTAATAACAGAATTATAATTTTATCTGATTTGATGTTAGACACTAATGATATATTTAATAATAAAATTATAACTTTATATTATGTTAGACACCAATTCTCATTGCTTGTAAATAAATAATGACCAGGTAGAGTAGAGAAAACATACAATCTCATAAGTGATACCATTAGCACCAGAGGTCATCAATGAGAGTGATATCTTTTACTATTTCAAAACACTCTACTTCTTTATTAGAGTATCATTTTCTCCTGGCTTCTATAATACTATACTATAGATACCCGTCATTAACGACATAAGCTCATCCAATGTCGATCTCATAAAATTGGAAATTAGTTTCGAAGGAAAATGAGGGGAAAAAAAGTTCACACATATAAACAAAACTTAACAAGTCTCACACATATCTAAATTATGTGAGAGAACAATCACATATTTTTATATACGGTAATATGTAACTTCACATAACTATTCAAAAGATTGAAAATAAGACATGACTATGTTGATGGAGGTTTTATCAACAATAAATTTAGAAAAAATTAAGAGATATGGCTTGTACAAATTGAGTTAATAATCAAAGCAAATAAAGAGAGAGGATTTTATAGTGGTTCAGCCCCGAAAAAGATGAGCTTACGTCCACTGTTTTTCACTATTTTATGGAGAATTACAAGCACTCAAAGTTACAATGTCTCGTCTGAAAATTCTTCTCAAGTCGGGAGTCGGAATTCTGAAGTCTAGAAATTGGAAAACTGAAAAGTAATTGAAAAACTCAAAACCCTCTCCTTCTTTGGAACATTGAGTCCCCTTTATATAGGTAAAGGTAATCATATGTCCCTATATTCCTAATTGTGAAAACGGGTAACCATACAATCGGGTAACACAATTTAAATAACAACATAATTGGATAATCACTCAAAACGGGTAACTGATTGATCATAAATAGGAGACTTCTGTTTCTCTTTCCTTGCAGGTTTCCTATTTGACAAAAGTATATACTTATTTCCCTTTTCTTTCGGAAGAGATCGCCCACAACCTATATAGAGAAGGTCGCACATAACTTATGCAAAAGAGGTCACACAACTATACGGAGGAGGTCGCATATAACCTGTGGAAGAGGTCGCGCATATCCAATACGGAGGAGGTCGAACTTAACCCTTATGCGACCTTAGGATTTTAGACCGCACAACAATTGCCCCCCAGCTCCATTAGTTCTTTAGGACAAAATGGAGCTTCCAATTACCGTGCGACCTTAAAAATGTGATGTCATGACCTAAACTTGAGGTCTCTGAAGAGTCAAAGAGTCGCAAGATTTCAAATCCCATCTCTCAAGATCACGCATATCTTTTTCTGACGGAATGGAACACGTGTAGCCTTTTCTGAGAAAGAGCAGAATTCGAGGAAGACTAATAATATCAACTGTCTTTCTTTTAAACCAAATCTTTTCAAATTTTAAACAATTCTAATTTTTCGGAAAGAATCAAATCCCGCGCAAACTTCGGCCTTCAGATTTAAAAATCAAATTCCCTGATCTACGGCTGTGATTTAACGGTGCTTGGAATATAAATATCAGAAACCAGCCTGTTCCTGTTTCATTTTACTGTTTCTATCTCAGAAAATATCGAAACTTCAGAGAATCCTAGAGTGCTGTTTCATCCTTCAGCAAGCACAATCACAGTTTTTTCCTCCGACGAAGTTCAAATCATCTCAAATCCTCCGCTTTTGAAGAAAGGTCAGTTCATTTCTTCTCTTATTTCTTCTGTTCTTGAAAAAGTGATTTCAATCTTTAGGAATAAAAACTCATCCCACACTGAAGTGAAATGATAATTTTTTTTTTTACACTCCCCCTTTTTCAGTCCATAGGGTAGACTTACTAGATAATAATCAGAAACGAACCTGTGAAAAGAATTTCTAAGGTCTGATACCCTACTTTATTTCCCAACGAACTGCTCGAATATTTATTTTCTGATAAACTGCTCGAACATTTACTGATGAACTGCTCGAACATTTTTACGAATCCGTAGACCTTTTAGGAATGAGCTTGCTTGCTTAGTACAGTCTTAGGATGAATACCCAAAGTGCTAGCATAGTGAGAATCCTCGACGCCTGAATCCTTGCGTATTTCTTTTCAGATGTCTAGTAGTGAGGAATTTAGGGAGGGAATACGTTTTCCGGAGAATCTAACTCGAGTATTAGCTCCATTAACCTCGAAGACTATCTCGAGCCAGAACCCGAGATAGAAATAACAGGGGCCAGACAGAGTAGTCCTCGAATAGGCGATCTCCCCCAAGATCAGTGGCCCAGACATATCAGGGATGCCCCTGCATTTTCATCTGGCTACCAATATGTAGAAGGGAATTGGTCATGTACCAATGTACGGACGAGCTGCACATCGAACAAACTCAGGAAAATTGCGAGTAGCTATAAGATCGTTATACCTCTTCGTCTACCAATGGAATTTAACCGACCACACACTCCCCCACATGGACTCGCTTCTTTTTCTGAGGCAGTCCTCAAGTGTGGCGTGCATTTCTCACTCCATCCGTATATAAAATCAATTATTGATTACTATAGGGTCGTCCCTTTTCAATTGACCCCTAATACCTATAGATATATGGTAGGTTTGTATATACTGTACCATAAACTAGGTTTAGAAACCCCTTCACCTGAAGAATTCGCTTGGTTCTACCAAGTAAAATCAAATCCGTCAGATCTCGGCTTCTACTATGCGAGCAAATGGTCGAACCAGGCAATAAAAACGATCTATGGGGTTCGCAACAACATGGGAAAATGGAAAAATCCATTTTTCCATTTTGACTATGCAGCTAACGGCTTCTTTCAGAATCCCGGTAGGTAGTCTTTCAATTTATTGCCTTGTTTCTATGTTTATTCTTGTACTGATCGCATTCGAATGTCATCGCAGATAACAGGGATCGACCCGGACTCTCCAGGGAACAGCTCGCAAGAGTATATAAAATTAACGACCTTCCAATTGAAGAATTTAATTGGAAGGTACTACGTACTTCGAATAACCTGGTCACTTACGGTCTGCTTCCGAAGGGTGCCGCGTTCCCAGACCCCCCGGTTCTCTCGTCTAGGCCATCCAGCTCGAAGAAGAAGCCAAGGAGAAGAACGGATTTAGGTGCCTCGTCTTCAAGAATTAGAAAACGAAAAGCACCAGCCACACCTCCACGCTCAGAGCCTTCATCTCCAGAGACAGTGTCACCACCAGCTCCTCAACCAGTTCCACAAGAAGAAGGTAATTATACGTTCATTCTAATTATCCTTATACAACATTTCCTCGCTCACTAACATGTCCTGTACAGAGATGGTCATTGGTAGCGGCTTGCGAGCACCGCCTTCAACTCTCGGGTCCATGGTAAAAACCAAGACACCCGAGAGTACCCCGCCATCAAAAGGGAAGGAGAAGGTCGACAGCTCGAAGAAGAGAAAGGTTGCCTTCGAGGACTTCCCAGCAAGCTCGCCTCCTCCACAACCATCTCAGCCAGCGAGTCATCCTGAACCCCCCACCGAGGCTGCCACTTCTTCGGAACCGACCTTGGCAGATAAAGGTGATGAGCTCTTCACACTCCTCAACCAATTACCACAGAAGGCTGGTATGAGCGCAGCCTTTATCGATCGCTTCACATCTGAAGAAGGTTGGGAGCGGATGAAGCGACGTTCTGCCAAGGTCGTTTTCGAATCTGCGATGAGGATGCTGGCCAATGTAAGTTTTTCTATCTTCTCTTCGTGTATACTCTTTTGGTGTTAACAATTAGGGATTTATATATATATATATATATATATATTTTTTAGACTGCGGCTGCTGCTGTCCTGATGCACGACCCGGTTCTCGAATGCTTGGAGAAGGCTGAGAAAGTTGAAGAGATAATGCAAGCGTTCGAGAACTCGGAAAAGGCTCGGGAGGAGGAGAGAACGGCCTTCAACTTGGAAAAGCAGCAGATGCTCGAGGACCTGGCCAAGGAGAGACTCACCAAGGAGAATCTCGAGGAGAAAGTCAAAGAGCTCGAGAAGGTCATTTCTGAGCATCCAGATCGTATGAGGGAAGCGACCACCGAGGCGGTTCACAAAGCTATCGAGGAGTTCAAGGCGACCGAGGTCAAAGAACTCGAAGATAAAGCTAGTGATATCGCCTCGTCGACTATCATTTTCAACATTTTCTGCGAGCATCCGGATTTTGACTTCTCCATCCTTGGCGAGGATATGGTCGAACTTGTGCAGAGCTGGAGAGAGGATACCAACAAGGCTGGGGATGGCAGCGCGAGCCCGTCTACATGAATTTTTTTTAATATATTTTTAGGACAATGCGGGCTTTGTCCCCCTTCTCTTCTGTTTATGTACAGATGACTCTTTTAATAAATAATATTATTTTTCTTTATATGCTCCTGCAAAATAATGAAAAAAAAACAATAGTAATTTTAACTAAGTAGTCAATCACGGGTGATTGATCAGTACGCTTTTAGCGATTTGAATCTGACTAACTTAAAACGACTTTAAAGCATTAGGATAGGTTAGATCGCTTAAGAAAATAGTCAATACGAGTGATGCAAACTCTAACTGTGTTTCAAAAGTTTCATGTCAAAATAAAACATAGCAATATATCACTTCGAACAACGAACGTTTTGCTTAGTTACTTTTCTATTCGAGGAGGAAAATTGCGTAATACGACATGCTGAGGCATGAAGCGAGGAGAAAATCCTAGGATTTTAAGGAGATTCAGATACTTCGACGATCTGAAATTCAGATACTTCGACGATCTAAAACCCTGTCTCCTCTAAATGGACGTTTGCATAGTCCCTTAGGAAACCAGTAGGAGATAACATTCTAATCCCACTGCCCCCCGAGTTTTATGGTATCCAAAAACTGCCATAAAACTATAAAAGACGATCGGAAATGAGCTGAAGTAATAGTCGAAGAAGTATTATTGACGAATGTTAATGAAGATACAGTAGGTTGTTGAAGATAACACGAAAATTTATTAATAATAACGACGAAGCTGGTCTGCATTCCAGGCATGCTCAATCTTGTCCATCGATACGAGCTAACTTATATGTCCCAGGTCGAATGACGTTATCAATAACATAAGGTCCCTCCCAAGAAGGCCCAAATACACCAGCATCATGTTCTTTATTATTAGGTAGAACTCGTCGAAGGACAAGATCTCCAACTTCAAAATGTCTACCTTTGACTTTGGAATTATAATATCGAGCGGTGCGTCGTTGGTATGATGCAATTCGGAGCTGAGATTGTTCACGCCGCTCTTCTAAAAGATCGAGTTCAACTCTCAACAATACATCATTCTGTTTTTGCTCATAAATAGATCACCGCAGGGAGCCCGCACCAATTTCAACAGGGATCATCGCTTCATATCCATAAGCCAAGGAGAATGGACTCTCTCCTGTAGTGGTTCGTTGTGTGGTGCGATAAGCCCATAAAACTTCTGGAAGTACTTCTGGCCAAGCTCCTTTATGCTCCTCCAGTTTTTTCTTTATATTCTGCTTGAGTATTTTGTTTATCGCTTCGATCTGCCCATTGGCCTGTGGATGAACAACAATGGAGAAGCTCTTTTTGATGCCCAAGTTATTGCAGAAGTCACGGAACTCATCACAGTCGAATTATTTTCCATTATCAGAAATTATGGTATGTGGTATACCATATCGACAGATTATAGATTTGTAAACAAAATCTATCATTTTCTTCGCGGAGATGGTGCTCAAGGCCTCGGCTTCTGTCCATTTTGTAAAATAATCGACTGTGACCACCGCATACTTCAAACCACCTCGCGCTAATGGAAGCATCCCGATAATATCAATTCCCCATACGGCAAATGGCCATGGACTAGTCATTGAAGTTAAAGGAACGTGTGGTTTTCTAGGAATGGTTGCAAATCGTTGACATTTGTCACATTTCCTAGAAAACTCCAATGTATCTTTCTTCATAGTTGGCCAAAAGTACCCTTGTCGAAGAATCTTGTTTGCAAGCGCTTGCCCCCCAGAATGATTTCCACATATTCTTTCGTGAATTTCCCTCATAATATAGCGTGTTTTTTCATTATTGACGCACAATAATAATGGCGAGCTGAAACTCCTTCGATAAAGTTGCTCATCCTGAATGATATAGCGAGTTGCTTTCATGCGAAGCCGCCTTGCATCGTCTTTATTCTCAGGGAGATCGCCATTTTGTATATATCGCATTATGGGGTCCATCTACGACAGTTCTTCATCAACTGGCATAATTACTTGGGGTGGGATGCTTGGTAATATAAGAAATTCAACGGGAACTACCTTCAACAATTCTGCATCTTTCGTTTAAGCGAGCGCATCTGCCCGGGTGTTTTTAATACGAGGAAGGAGCTGTATGTCATAAGTGTCGAATGTTAAGAACAACTGTTGCACCTTCTCCAAATAGGCCATCATTCTCTCTCCCCTCGCTTGATAATCACCCTTAACCTGACAGACGACTAGCTGGGAGTCGCTATACACTTCAATTATTTCGACCTTCATTTCCTGTGCGAGCTTTAGCCCAGCTATCAGTGCTTCGTATTCGGCCTTATTATTCGACGCTGGGAATTTGAAGCGAAGCACATAATGAATATTGTGCCCTTCAGGACTGATTAAAACTATGCCCGCACCTGCTCCATTTTCATTCGATGACCTGTCAACATAAAGCTTCCACAACTTTAATGTATCTGAGGCGGGTTTCTCGAGTACTCCCGTGGGAAGATTGACGTCGTATGTAAATTCTGCAATAAAATCTGTGAGGGCCTAACCCTTTATAGCAGTGCGAGGTTGAAAATTGATGTCAAATTGACTCAATTCAACAGCCCACTTAAGCAGCCGTCCTGACGCCTCAGGTTTCTGTAAGACCTGTTTCAGTGGGAAATTCGTGAAAACCCGGATGGAGTGAGCATGGAAGTAAGGTCAAAGCTTTCTTGATGCAATGACGAGTGTCAGCGCCAATTTTTCCATCTCTGGATATCTGGTTTCAGCATCAAGTAATCTTTTACTCACATAATACACAGGTCACTGAATATTTGCCTCCTTGCAAATTAATACGGTACTCGTCGCATACTTAGAAACAGCGAGATATAGGCATAATTCTTCTCCCGAATTTGGTTTCGACAAGAGTGGAGGGGAACCCAAGTGTTTTTTCAATTCTTGGAACACCTGCTCGCATTTCTCCGTCCACTTGAACCTTTTTGATCCCTTCAACACCTCAAAGAAAGGTTGGCATTTATCGGTTGATCTGGATACAAACCAACTGAGAGCAGCTACTCTTCCTACTAGGCTTTGCACATCTCTGGGTTTCCGAGGAGATTGCATATCAATCAACGCTTGTATCTTCTGAGGATTTGCTTCGATCCCTCGCTAGTTGACCATAAAACCCAGAAATTTTCCAGATCCTACTCCGAATGCACACTTCTGGGGATTTAGCTTCATCTGGAATCTCCGGAGGATTTTGAACATCTCATCAAGGTGCTTGATGTGATCTTCAACTTTCTCCGATTTGACTAGCATATCATCGACGTATACCTCCATTGTCTTGCCAATTTGCTTTGCAAACATCATATTGACAAGATGTTGGTAGGTTGCTCCCGCGTTGATAAGTCCAAAGGGCATCTTTTTATAGCAGTATAACCCTCGATCAGTGATGAACGAGGTGTGTTCTTCATCTAGCTCGTACATGGGGATTTGGTTATATCCTGAATATGTGTCTATGAAGCTTAAAAGTTCATGCCCTGACGTCGCATCTACAAGCTGATCGATTCTCGGAAGAGGGAAGCTGTCTTTAGGACATGCTTTGTTGAGATCGGTGAAATCAATACAGGTGCTCCACTTCCCATTAGGTTTTTTCACCAAGACCGGATTTGCAAGCCAGTCAGGGTAAAAAGACTCTCTTATGAACCTAATTTCGAGCAACTTCTCCACCTCTTCTTTTAATGCGACGTAGCGTTCTGGATTCATGGCCCTTCTTTTCTGTCGTACAGGCTTTTTTGTCGGATCTATGTTAAGACGGTAGGATATGATCTTTGAATCAATCCCTACCATATCCGAATGCTGCCATACGAAGACGTCCAAATTAGACTTCAGAAAAGCGATCAATGAAGCTCGCACAGGTCCTTGAACCTCCGTTCCAATCTTTAAAGTTCTGGAAGAAAGATCGAATGATAAATCTTCCAGGTCTTCAACGGGTCCAAATCTGACTTCATCGTCAATTTCTCGAGGGTCGAAGTCTTCACTGGTCATTTCGATTGACGCTTTCACTGACAGTTCGATTGACGCTTTATCTGACGATCCGACTGGAGCTTCGATCGCTGCCTCGACTGACGTTTTGTCCACTGCCACGACTGACACTTTGCTCGCTGCCACGACTGACGCTTTGCTCGCTGCCACGACTGACGCTTTATCCGCTGCCACGACTGACGCTTTGCTTGCTGCCACGACTGATGCTTTATCCACTGCCACGACTGACGCTTTGTCCGACAGGGGGACCATCATTGCGCGAGATGTCATATCCTTTGCTGCAAGTTTTAGCGAGTTGTTATAACATGTCCTCGCATCATATTGATTTCCTCGCACCTCGCCTACCCCGTGTTGGGTAGGGAACTTCATTGTTAGATGGTAGATCGAGGTGACAGCTCGAAGTTCCCTTAATGTCGGTCTTCCTAGCACAGCATTGAAGGCAGATGGGCAATCTACCACCAAAAACTGGGTCATTATCGATGAAACCCTTGGAAAGATCCCAACGCTGACCATCAGTTCAATCATGCCCATAGGCATCAGGCTGTCACCAGTGAAACCATAGAGTGGAGTGGCGGCAGGCTTCAGGTCGCTCTCATTCAATCCCATCTTCTTAAAAGCGTCAAAGTACAGGATGTCTACAGCACTCCCATTATCGACCAATACTCGCCACAACTGTGTGCTTCCACAGTTAATTTTTATGACCAGCGTGTCATTATGCAGGTAATGGACTTCCCTTGCATCTTGCTCAGTGAAGGTGATATCCATTTCCTGTACTCGTTGAAGCTTGCGTGGTCGCTGCTCAAGATGCATGACGTTGGTTAACGGCTGCTGTCGAGCTTCTCGCGCATATCTGTCCTGTGCTCGCTTGGAATCTCCTCCAACATGCAGTCCTCCGAAAATAGTTCGCATCTCACGCTGAATTTCTGGAGGTCGCTGTTGGTCTTCTTCTCGCCTTTCGTCGCTCTGCCTGGTGTACTGCCGCAATCGTCCCTCTCTAATCAGCCTTTCAATTTCATCTTTCAGGGCAAAGCAATTATTAGTATCATGCCCAATATCATTGTGATATCGGCAAAACTTGTTGGGGTCGCACTTTGTCCTGTCCCGCTTCATTGGTTCTGGTTGTCGGAATCGCTCCTTCTGGTTTGTGACCGCATAGATATGATCTATGAGCGCGTTCAATTCAGTATGATTGTTAAACCTCATGGGAGCTTTTGAAATCTCCTGCCTTTTGGGTCTAGGCTGATTCTCATTTGTCTGTTCATTATTCCTCTTATTTTTCTTATTACCGCTGTTGTTGGTAATGACCGCATCTTTACTCACATTTGTCCTTCCTCCTTTTTTAGTCTTTTGAAGATTCTCACGCGAAGATTCTAACCTCAGATGCCGACCAACTCTTCGGTAGAAGTCTTCGAGAGTTCTACACTCTCGCTCAAGTAATTCCTCCCAGAGTTTTGTTTGTGGTTGCACCCTAGCCATCATAAGAGTAAGAACTCCTCCTTCAGGTGGGTCGTTGACCTTTGCTAGCTCTGAAGTGAATCGATTGAGATAAGACCGTAGAGTCTCCTCTGGACCTTGCCGGATCGCGGACAAACTAATAAGCGGAACAGTGAAATTCTTTGTGGCTTGAAACTGTCTTAGGAATGCCGTCTGTAATTGTTGCCAGGATGAAATTGAGCCGGATTTAAGTCCTCGGAACCACTTCTTCGCTGCTCCTGAGAGTGTTACAGCGAAACATCTGCAGCGTGCATGATCACTAACCCGATGAAGTTCCATCAAGTCACTGAAGTGATCCATATGGTCCTGTGGATCAGTTTTCCCATCAAAAGTGTTAATAGAGGGAAGTCTGAATCCAATGGGAAGGGCTGCAGCTCGAACCTCCTCGCTGAATGGTGAATGACGATACCCATCAGTGAGCTCATCGTCCCAACCAGCAAGTGCATCTAATGCGATCCTTAAATTATGAACATCGACATTCAGAGGGAAAGCATCATCCCTTGCTGGCGGTACAAGCGGCCTTCGTTCGTTATCCTGTTTCATGAGGGGTTGGTCAGGCAGAGTCTTCTGCGATCTGTGAGAGGAATCCAGTGAGATAGTGCGACGAGACTGACTTTGGTCATTGTGATGCGATATGGATCGATCATGATTACGTCGTCGCTCCATATACTGTCTTAGGTCTGCAGGATCTTGTCTCGACTCTCTGCTGATTCTTTCAAAGACGCTTCTCGATGGTCGTCTTTGTTCGCCGCTCAAGCGATCTTGACTATTAGTGGATTTATGAGAAGATTGTACACGATCACGGTTCGTACTTGAACTCTCCGTGCCAGATTCTGGAGGCAAGTTTGCGACCTTGCATTTCCCTTTAGAGATGCGATCTTCATGACGCTCTTGCTGAGTTCTTGGCTGGCCGCGTCTTCTCGTCTCTAGGATCTGTATTCCTTTCTCAGGTAATTGAGCAGGACGTTCTTTGGGACGTTCGTGTTATGGTGGGGTCACCATCTGCCCTTCAGCAAGTCGTCGCAGGGTGTCATTGATCTGGTTAGTGACTTGCTGAAGGTTCACCAGTGTCTCCTCCATACGATCCTGTCTCTGGGAAAGGTTTTCTGTTACAGTCATAGTAGGCTGATCCAGAGCAGGGTCTGCCTGTGTAGCAGCAGTACTTTGAGGTTGGTTTTGGCTAGTTCCGGTGACTCTGGTAGTGTTTCTAGTGTTTGCCATTATTAAAAAAGTGGAATTTGACAAAATTTTCCGCCGGAATAGCCCTCCTTCTTGCCCAATTGTTGATGGAGGTTTTATCAACAATAAATTTAGAAAAATTAAGAGATGTGGCTTGTACGAATTGAGTTAATAATCAAAGCAAATAAAGAGAGAGGATTTTATAGTGGTTCAGCCCCGAAAAAGATGAGCTTACGTCCACTGTTTTTCACTATTTTATGGAGAATTACAAGCACTCAAAGTTACAATGCCTCGTCTGAAAATTCCTCTCAAGTCGGGAGTCGGAATTCTGAAGTCTGAAAATTGGAAAACTGAAAAGTAATTGAAAAACTCAAAACCCTCTCCTTCTTTGGAACATTGAGTCCCATTTATATAGGTAAAGGTAACCCTATGTCCCTATGTTCCTAATTGTGAAAACGGGTAACTATACAATCGGGTAACACAATTTAAGTAACAACATAATTGGATAATCACTCAAAACAGGTAACTGGTTGATCATAAATAGGTAACTGGTTGATCATAAATAGGAGACTTTTGTTTCCCTTTCTTTGCAGGTTTCCTATTTGACAAAAGCATATACTTATTTCCTTTTTCTTTCGGAAGAGGTCGCCCACAATCTATACAGAGAAGGTCGCACATAACTTATGCAAGAGAGGTCACACGACTATACAGAAGAGGTCGCATATAACCTGTGAAAGAGATCGCGCGTATCCAATACAGAGGAGGCCGAACTTAACCATTTTGCAACCTTAGGATTTTAGACCGCACAACAGACTATAAACAACACTACAAGAAACAGATATTTCAATGCATTTCGTTCCACCCGTCATTAACGAAACAAATGCTGACACTGTCAGAAAAAAAGTTGAGAGATAAACCCTCCTTTTTGGTATGCTTTCACAATATACGAGGCATTGGCATCGTGTTATTACAACAAAAGTAGAATCGAACGGCGACAAATATTACTAATATAAAGTAAATCTAAAGTGGTATCACCATTCTAGAGTCGCTGCCTTAAATCCTAGTGTGTAGATCCATATAGTCACAATTCATCTTGTTATATTTAATGCTCAATAGTGGCGGTTATTGTTGTCGTTCTAGAATTTTTATTTTTAAAATGAATTTATTTTTTTAAATAATTATTTTTAGTTAGTTTTAAAATAAGAAAATAAAAAAATAAAAAAAAATTACATTTTAAATTAATAAAATTAATATAGATATTCATAATTAATATAACTAAATGCTAAATACGTTAATGACATTAATATTAAAAAACAATAACATCAAGAGTTGTCCAAAATTAAAATAAGTATATACAATAAATAATTAAGTACTTATAATAACAATAAATATAATATAATAAAATCACATAAGCACATAATAACCATAAATTCTAAATTTAAATTACAAAACTAATTTTTAATATAAAAAATTATAAAAAAAATAGAAACAAAAATAAAAGCAAAAACAAAAAATAAAAACTAACTGAACTGATCAGTACGACAATGGTGGTGACTAGATAAAAAAAAATAAAAAGCAACAAAAAATTAAAAAAAAATAAAATCCAGAGAAAGAAAAGGTGATGGATCAAAGGATAGAGAATATACCTTAGAGAGAAAGAAAATGAGATTTAGTGAGAGGGAGATGAAGATGGAGTATTTGTGAGAGGGAGGTTGAGATTTTGAGAAAGGAAAATCGAAGAGAGAGAATGACCGTAGAGAAAGAAAGAGAATGTGAGATTAAAAAAATAAGAGAAAGAAGAAGTAGTTTCTAGGTTGATTATAAAACGCAAATCTAAAGCGATGACTTGAACCCAATGTCATCGCTTTAAATGAAACACCCTACTTTATTTAAGTTTACAAAATTTATGACAATCAGTTTACTTGCCTAAAATTTCATAAAAAAGTTAAAGCTCTAATCACTGCTTTAGGGTTAAAAATTAATTTAAAATGTTACTTTCATTAATTATTCATAATTAATTTTACAATTGAGTATTTTTTAAAAAATAAAAGGTATAGTCACCCCTTTAGGGTAGATATTTTTACCCCTCCATTTCGCTTGGTGCCATTTTTCTTTTTTTGGGAAAATAGTGGTGTCACAACTCAAAATCTAAGGCCATAATATTTTGGTAATTTTGAGTGTAAATTAATATAAATAAAGAATTTTACAATATTCGAAGAAAATCAAGTACTTGGATTTTCATTTTTAGTCCTCAAATCATTAGAAATTCTATATTAAAAAAGGTTCATTTTTAGTTTAGTTTATCAAGAAAGAAACACCAACTAGAATTCAAGAAAACATAGTTAAATTGTATAAAAACTTGGTTTGATAAAATTTGTGTGTTGATTAAATGCATTTCATAAATCTTGAGTCAGAAAGTCCAAAAATCAATTTATAAAGTTTATCAAAATTCTAGGTGCTTAAAACTTTGAAAATATGGTCCTTAGGTACTATAGCTTCCCATCTATCCCCTAGATCCTCAAATAGTAGTAATAACATCCTCATACAATCACTTATCAGGAACAAGAAGCTTGGCTAAATAGATAGACATGAGGAAGAAAAATAAAACAAGGTGGAAGGACCAACCGAAGAGGGATAAGACGGCAAGCGTAAGCCAAGCGACTTGCCTAGCCAACGAGAAAATTGATTCGAATGAATAGCCACCTAAAAAAGAGAAAAAAAAAATAGGAGAGGTGAGCTTGAAAACTCAGTTGGATAGCTGTTACCTTATGTAAAAATCTTTTTAGAGATGGAAAGCCCCTGCATAGTTAGTTTAGTCCAAAAATACTTTTTTACAAAACCATGTATATGTACTTATACATATCCATTTCTAAAGCTAATAATCTATATATATATATATATATATATATATGTACATAGATATATGCATGTAACTATATATACATATCCATTTCTAAAGCTAATAATCTGTATATATATATATATATATGTACATAGATATATGCATGTAACTATATATACGTATATGTGTATGAAAACATGATGTCCAAAACCATTCAGTCTACAAACATATGACACAAATCCATTTATACCCATGAGTTCACCACCTCTCATCAATGGAAACCAGAGTGTTGGCACAATATGTGCCATACAGCTTACCTGGCACCTAGCCCATAACCGAAGAAAATACTCGTGTATCGCCTACCAAACCGAGAGGGGTAACTGCATTGCCTATGCGTGCCAAATGAAGAGGTAATTAGAAAAATATCCCGTGCGTGCTCATAAACTCTACACCGTCAGTGGGGCCATAGCACCACACTGTAAAAGCTCCATGATGCTAACCTTGAACTCATGTGTGATCCTACGACACATATACTCTAAACTGATATGTAGAAACCGTCATTCAGTAATTTAAGTTCAAATGATGCTCTAGTTTATAATAAAATAGTTAATTAAATTTTGTTGAAAAAGGGGCAATAAAATAGCCCTATTTTAACATATCTAAAAATAACCTGCACTCCGAAAAATCCTAGAGCAATCTAATATACATAATACAATTTAATTCCACCATGTATATCTAAAACAGTTCTAAAATCACATTTGTCATCATATATTGCAGAAAATAAGTTTTAATTGAAAACCATTTATAATAAAGGTAACTGAATCTATACCTCACTAGAATAGTGATACCATGCTATTAGATCCTCAAGATGTCGATTGGATGAACATTCGGAGGGTTAGGATGCAATTCCACACCTCGACCACTCACTTGAGAAAAACTAACTTCTCAATAGAGCTTCAAATCAATAAGGAGACCTCTGTACTAAATTCCTAATATCCAAAATACTTAAGTTAGATATATGACTCGACTAATTCGGGTCCGGGCCAATACTGGATTGATGTCACACAAAACTAGACAAAATCTAAGCCGTTAGATATTGATTTTCATACCAGTCACTAAATATAGTCAATATATATATATATATATCAAACTTCACCTTTTTCTTAGTATATTCCAAAAATGACAATAAAAATGAAATCTAATGGTCGGATCGAAAACAAATATTCAAAACTCAAAACACCCAAAAATAGCGACTTTCAAACTAGGTAAAATGGAATCATAAAATCTATACATTGAGGTTCCTATCGACAAGACGAATCCAACGAGCCCAAGAATGCGACCTGAAACGGTAAGAAACAGCGTCGGCGATCAAAATTTCCTCACGGCCTCTAACGACATTTTTCGGCGATGCAGCTATTGCTACTGACCAGGGATAGGCAGCGTGGCTTCCTGGCAGTGCGTGGAGTCTTCGCTGGTCGATGGTCGGGCACAATGGGGGCCGGTGACTGCTGCGACTCCTTTCGACCAAGAGAACTAGAAGAGCGAGAGCAAGAGAGATGATCGGGATGAGGGGAGATGATCGGGATGAGGGGAGATGAGAGGGAGAGAGAGAGGAAGTAATATATGTATATATATATATAATTTAATTTGATTTTTTAATTTTTTTTATAATATAAGGTCAAATGACCAAATTACCCTTAAAAAAATTGGGTCATTACATCTTCCCCTCCTTAAAAGAATTTCGTCCTGAAATTCAAGCATAAACTGGTAGTATGAACAAGGAACACTCGATTGTAGAATTTAAAAGTATTAAACTAAACACAAGTTAACAACAGTGTGAAACAAATAGTCCTCACTGGGCACCAAAATCTTGCCAACATACTGAATCGCACAATGATATGGTATAAGGACATACACGAAGAGATACCAAATTATAAAATGGCTCAATAATAGGTGTAAGAATCTCAACACCTGTGGTTGGAAATGACAATCTCAAGTACATGAGTGATGAAAAGATAATAATGAACCCTGGCTCAAAGTCGGAGACACTCGAACCTAACACTGATTGTAAGGCACCAAATTAGAATAATAAACTAAATGTTTGATATAAGAGTATCGTCCCCCTAATCAAAAAAGATCAACAATCTCCCGGGACATACTAATTTCTCTCCAGCTAGAACCTAGACCTAGACAGTCTCTGAGCTAATGACTCTAACAGGAGTCTTCTTTCAAGCACAAAACATAATAGAATAGAGTCTAAGACGAGGAACAAGAATTCTTATGCTATACCACATAAGATAAACGAACTTAGAGATCAAAAGTGACAAAGAAAGTCTAATGACTCACAACCACCTTCAGTTCTCTGATTCGAGCGAGAAATAACACCAAACATAAATCACTTCCAGTCAAATACAAGACTAGAACACCCAAATAGGAAATCATCAATACAAAACACTAGTGCAAACGTCAATATTAAATGCAAGTATCCAAACATGAGAAATTTCAAAAACATTTCAAATCTTTTTATCTAGTGTAAAACCTCATCAAAGAAAACTAAAGCAATGCTGATCCAAAGACTAATCTCACTCACTCTCTCTCTCTTTCTCGCATCTATCTTTGTCTCTCTATACTTTCTCTCTACTTTCTCTTTCTCTCTGCTCTCTCTCGCTTTATTTGTCTTTTGATATTTGTCGTCTCTCTCTTTGTTCTCTCTCACTTTCTGCTCTCTACACTCCCTCCTGCTTTCTTTATCTTTTGATATCTCTTATCTCTCTCTGTAATCTAACTCTTTCTCTCTCGACCTCTAAGTTTCTCTCTTAGTCTCTATCTATCTAAGCCTTTAAATTGCTTTTTTATGGTAATCTAACTCTCTCTTGGCCTCTATCTCTCTAGTTGTTTTTTTTACTTTTGGACTAAGTGTCCAATTTGGATTGATAAATATTTTTTGTCTTATGTTTTGTGTGGTTTTGATATTTATTGGTCTTTATCCCTCTAATTGTGCTTTATCTATAATTTTTTCTCGCCTATTGGGGAATTTTATGGTATATTTGGAATTATTATGGTATATATTTACTTTGTAGTTTTCATTGTATTATTGTTTGTTTCCGAGTATCGGCTATTGATATAATTTCTGGTTTATTTGTTTGCATATTAGCTATTTGGTCTTTAGGAATTTTTCTATTATATATAGGGTTTGTGGTATGGAGTTTCTAGACTTTCCTTGATGGATTTTCTAGGTTTATGTGTGGGTCTGTTTGTAGGTTATATCTCTCTCTATAATTCTCTTCTCTATTCTGGGTATTAAGTACTATTTCTCTGAGTTCTCTCTCTCTATCTCTGTTTATATATTTTGTTATATTGAATATATGTTTGCTTTGTGGACTTTTTTTTGTTGATTGAGATGAATTTGGCACTAGAACTATTTGTGGACTATTTTTTGGCTCTGGGTTTTGGGGATCTATGGATATTCTGACTTTGTTACTCTCGTTTATTTGCTTTGTAGATATGTAGCTCAATGATTATTGGTTCGTTGCTCTATGTTTTGTGGATTAGTAATATTTCCCTCACTCTCTGATTTCTGTCTCTATGTCCATTTTTAATATTTGTTCCCCAATCATTCGTATATTGGTATCATATCCAGAATAATAGATATACAATGCTTTTATTTTTGTTGGATCATGTCAGTTGCCTCTCTTTAGCATTGTTTTTTCCTTTTCATTATTTTTACAATAATTTGAGACATAATTGTGTAAAACCTAAATTTTAAAAGGGTACTTTAGTAATTTTTTACTTAAAAAAATTTAAAAATCAATTAAATAAAATGTAATATTTTATATAAGTAGTGAGACCATAAAATTAATTTTCTATGTCTCCTTCTATTTTTCTGTTTTATTTCTTCCTTCTTCGTTCTCTTTCACTGACACCATCTCTTCTTCCTATTCTTCTTTTTTTTTTTTCTTTCTTCTTGTCTTCTTCTCTACTCATGACCAAACCTCCATTGTTGCCTCACCTCTAATCAAAAAACCATCATAGCCTAGCTTAGAAATTCGGCTACGTGGACATGTGAGATAGAGAAACTCGTGAAGAGTGCTATCTTGCCAACACCCACCAAGATTCTAGTCATTTTCAGCCAACTCACACCCCATCGATTGCAAAGGATGATGACCCAAGTTCTTTATGATGACCTTCGATTATTTTACATGGACTAATAACTCTGGTAAGCAATTTTCTAATTTTTGACAATTTTCTAAACTAATTGTGGCATTGTCATAATTGTGAAAACCTAAATTTTTCAACAGTATTCTAGTCACTTTTTTCTTTATAAAATATTAATATAATATAATATTTTATATAAGTAAGGAGACTTACTTTTATTTTTAAATACACTCTCTTCTTTTCCTTCTCTTCCACACTCGACAATCTCTCTCTTTCTATCTCTCTCTCTCTCTCTCTTTCTTTTTCTTTTTCTTTTCTTCCTTTTTTCTTTGTCTTCCTTTTTCTTCTTCGTAAACTCTCAACTAATACTCTTGGGTGTTGAGTCATTCTATATGACTCCTCATTATGCTATGTACTCGTTTATTAGAGATTTCTATTCTTGGTGATTCTAGTCATATTCTCGACTAGAAGTATTTTATATATTTGGTTGTTTTTCACTAGTTATGAGGAACAATAAATGACTTATGTCATTGTATCCTTATTTTAGTTTCCAACCTCTTACTTATCTATCTTATGTGGTATAACACAATGGTACTAATTTATATTTGGAATCTTGTTAGGGTATTTGGACTCAATGATTGTTTAGGATCGGGATACATATACCACGAATGAGATTGTTTTGGTGTGATATTGATCTGGTATAATTAGAGAGACGATATTATATGTATTTGATATTTGATCTGCTACTCTAGTTTGGTACCTAACAATCATTACTCATGTTATAAGAGTCTTGTATTTTCGACTTCTAGCCTTGGTTATCATTACTACCATTGTGACTAATTACTGACTCGAGGTTATTGTTTCCAACCTCTTGTGTTGGGGTCCTAGTACCTACTAATGAGGCATCTTATGATTCCATATCTCTTCATGTACATTCTTATCTCATGCTCTTGTGGAATATCAATGTGTAGATGGTATTCAGTATCAAGTGTTCACTCTCATTCCAATGGCTATTCCAAGTCATTCCAGTCATATTCCCTAGTTTATACTTGAATACTGGAACGAAATTCTTTTAAGGAGAGAAAAATATAAAACCCAAATTTTCCAAATGTATTTTAGTCATTTTTGCTTTTAAACAATATAAAATATAATATAATATTTTATATAAGTGACTCACTTTTTAAAAAAATATACTCCCCTCTTTTCTCTCTCTCTCTCTCTCTCAAATTTTTCGAACATATTTTAGTCATTTCTGCTTTTAAACAATATAAAATATAATACAATATTTTATATAAGTGGTGGGACTCACTTTTTTAAAAAACATATATACTCCCCTCCTCTCTCTCTCTCTCTCTTCTTCCTTTTTTCTTCGTCTTCTTTCTACTCTTCGTAAACTCTCAACTAAAATCAGCCATAACTAATCACCATTATAGACAACAAGGCTAAGCTTTCCCTGACCATTGCCGTCCCACCTCAACCACCGTTTTCCTATAAATCAGCTCTGATAAGCTGATTTCTGAGTTTTTAGCCGTTTATAAATTAATTTGTGGTATTTATATAATTATTCTAGCGAAGATGTTTCTATGACCATGAAAGCTATATAAGGTGCTAGAGGATATTGAATCATAAATAAATATAGTTTTGCTGTGTTGAATTGATCTTCAATTAGAGAGAAATCATAAATTGAAAAATGTGCTATTTTTTTAATTCCGGTCAAAAAGTGATATTTTTTCAAAACTTAATAGTATTGAACTGGAGTATGTTACTATTGAGAATGTGTCTTGGACTAAGAATAGAAAATTGTTACCTTTCAAAATATTTACGGAAAAATTATATTTTTACAAATAATAGCAAAGTTGATATTATTTTCAAATATTTTCGAAAGTGATATTTTCCTAATAGTTATACGATAATGATATTTTCTGAAATATTTTCAAAAAAGTGGTATTTTATAAATATTTAGCAAATATGATATTTTTCTAAATACTTCAAAAAAAGTGGATGTTTTTCAAATTAAATTCCCAAAAGACACATTTTTGTAATTCTCGGATTTAAGGCTCATTTAATGCTCGAGACCTCGTCACTGAATTCTGACTTCAAATTTAGTTTTAGTGAGGCCGAGAAACGAGTTTTAATATATGATATCGATATGTTTCAATGTAGTGCGAATTCTGAGTCTTATGAATAGTATTATTTTGAATGCCATAGGTCGATCTTAGCTCGGGACTCAAAGTTGATAAATTATATGTCTAACCTAACTATTTTATGTACTAGGAATTCAGTGGTGTCATTTGTTTCTTATTTTGAGGCTCTATTGGAAAAATCACTTTTCAACGTGAACTTATGACTGATTTGTGAAAAATCATGAATAATACGATATTTTGATAAATTGTTGGGAAATCTTGTATTATTCTAGAATTAGACTATTTAATTTCTATATATATTTGTAAAATTATGATTGTGGGATAATACAGTGGGTTTAGCTGCCCCTAGTATAGTAAACTCCAAAATAATGCCAACTGATATTTTTAAAAGCATTATTTGGTTATATTTTATATGGTTATTACACATCATGTTAAATATTGTATATACCATAGGATCACACACTTGAGTTCCAGTATTGTACCATGTTAATTTAGAATGTTGGCGAGTTTCTATAGTGCTAGGTAAAAGATTTAGGCCCCTGCGCAGAATTTGACTGACACACCTTCGTGTAATATCAAGATGTCGGGTACCTTTGGTAAAGAGTACTACAGGGCTTTGATGGGAGGATGAGAGCTCACTCATATATATTGATTGATATATGATATGTACAATCATTTGTTTTTAGTTTTAGTTTTGAATATGTAATTATTATGGATATTAACTATTTTATAAACTTGGTTTGTAAATGAATTTTGAAAAAGGTATTAACATTGTAGGTTTGATAAAATTATATTTATTCAAAAAAGTAATTAAATTTCTACTGAATATGTGATACTCACCCTCTAACTTCTCCCACTCTTAGGTGTTTGACTATCTAAGGTACTTGTCTTGATAGATGACAAGTTATGCAGCTTGTGTATGTAATTCTACTCTTAATCCATGGTAAATATTTATATATTGTTAACTTTCTTTCCTTGTTTAATTATTTAGCTATAATCCATAAACTTGTTAAGTAGATATATGAGGATGGTTTTATTATTAATTTAAGAACTTAAAATTTCAAGTGATTTTCTATAAATTATTTTGGATATTGGACTAAAATATTCACTTGAACTCAATTCAGCAAAATTTATAATTTCTCAACAAGTATTCAAATAAGATAGTTGGAAATTTTCTTAAACTTTATCAGGTATTTTTCTTGAGGAATTAAAAACTAATAAGAGTTTTTAATGGTTATAGAATTCATAATGATTTAAGGACCAAAAAAAATTATCTAATATTTGATTTCCCCTGAATTTCATAAAATTAATATTTTATTATATTTTTACTTAAAATTACTAAAAGTAACGGCTTTGGATTTCCAGTCGTAATGGAAATGGTATCAAAGCTACAAGCTTCAGATCCGTCTGGATCTTACTTGTGATATTTTGCTATTTAAAAAAAGATTTTAGAAAGTGTTTGACAAATACCTCATACATCACTTAGAAAATAATTAAATATATTATCTTTGCTCTAATTCATCCGGAATTCTTCATTCATCTTCCTAGAATAAAACTCTAGTATCCTTAATATGGTTATAACCTAGAAATTCTAGTCTCAGAGGTACTAGGATTCACACAAAACTAGTGAATTCTACTTCTATTGAAAATCTCTGATTCAAATAGACATTTATACTTGTACTTATATGTCCATTCAGATAGTAAGCCATGTGTAAACCCTATAGTTTCTATGATAGTTATCTTGTGCTATGTATTTTAAATACCTTAGACTAATTTGATGTTTCGTAAATTTTTAGGATGTGATTTGACTTTCTGGATTTTCAAACACTTTTAATTACTTGGTTCGAGTAATTTGTAGTTAATGCTTATATTAAATTGTTTAGATTGATGATACCTTAACATGACATATGGCTCTTTGATTAATAAATTGGTATGATTTATTGAATTTGCTTAAATGTGGTGTTGTACTTATTTCACAAAGTTTGGCTCGAAATTAGTTGTGCATCGGTAGAATAAAATTATTTAGTTTCATTTGAGATTCTTTGGTTATTTAGTTTTGTCTGAATTATTGAATCATGAATGTGTATCCTTATAATTCATTTACCTGTGGTAATTTGTTTGCCTACTTAATAGTTGCATGCCTAAGTTCATTTATCTTTCAAAGTAAAACTTTTGAAATTGGACAAAATTTCACGATTAATGAATTGAGAGAATTTTTGCTGATTGAAGAATGTATTTGTACGTCTAAATGTGGTTTTCATTTGATTTTACCTTTTCTCTCTAAATCGATTGTCATTGTAATCCTTGGGTGAGAAATTATCAAGGAGTATTTCACGAGTAATTCATTTAATATACAGTTAGAGAACTTTTTTCTTAATTATAGAGAGATTAGTAAACTCTAATAGGCTTATTGGGCTTGTTGGGCTCAATTGATTATCAAATAATTATTGAGCTTTAATTTGAGCTAGACAATGGACTAGATGAATCCGTAAAGCCCAAGCTCCAATGGACCATATGCTCATAATCATAATTAACTCATAATTATGATTGGGCCTTGTTCATTAATATTGTGGCAAACCACTATAGGCCCAATATTGAACTCTTAGTTTAAATGTCATTTATTTTCTGTAAAGCTTATTATCAAATAATTAGCCTGATACATTTAGTATATATTTTACCTATAGACATACTCCCAATGCAATATCGTACTAGTAAAGAAAAATTACCGTATTACTCCTCTAATATATATTTACCTTTAAGTTGTCATTTTTCATTTAATAAATAATAGTTGACTACGGTATTTCTAACTACTTATATCAATACAGTCAAATTCATATAATGAATACCAGGACCCTGGTTTATATTATCTAAGTACTTAAAAAAACTCAAAGTGACATTATATGAATGGCGTCCATCATGAAAAACGTTCCACACATTTCATATACCTTATCTTCTAAGATACCAAAGTTCAAACCATAAATCAGAACTAGTCTTTTAGTAACTCAAAAAGACAAAATACATGAAAATAAATTCGTTAATTACTAGGATTATGGTTTTCTATAATAGTACCAGATTAGAAAAATTAGAAATTTAAGTTACGGCACTTAATCTTAAATTCTAATTCACTCGGGCATGTTCAATGCTATTACAACTTTCTTATAATACGCTAGTATTTCTATCCGAACACTCACTTTGATAATTGGAGACTTCACTAATCAAATAGATAACACTATATTTTATGGCATAGTAAAGTATTCCATCTTCATTATGTAGAATACGAATAATTTAATTTAGACATAATAAAATAAAGAATATTATATCTCCCACAAATGAACTCATCATACGAATAATTCTTTATTACTCATTATATATCTCAGAATCTTTAGATGTTTGCATAAGATAAATATACACATCACATATATATCAATGGGACATAAATGAAATAGAAATTTATAACATGGAATTCATTAACAACAAATAGCTAACAAATAATCTGATAAAAAATTATTTATAATGTCAAAATAATAAACTGCTTTATAGGATAGTATTCCAACAGTAATGCGGTACAAGTATAAATTTTTGAAAGAATATGTGTGTGTCAGTCTATCATATTTATAATATCTTGTTACATAAACTTTGCAAAATAAAGCTTGGTTATAGTATCCATTTTGGAATCTTGTGTGAAAGAAGAAATTTTAGATTTTGAATCTAAGTTCGAGGTTTTGTAAAATCTTGTCATTATTATGATTCAATATGCCTTGTTATTTGGATACGTTTATGTTTCCAAACTTCCATTTATATATGTGGCTTCTTTTATCGATGTATACATAATGTTTGTGAACTTTGAATTGTTGAATCCTTGTTGAGTAATAGATTATCATTCATTGGTTAAGTCAAGTTGAGTTGACTTTATCTTATAGATGTCAATTTGATAATTGAGCACTTGTGTGGTTGATGTGATTTAGTATCTTAAGTATTGGGAACTCCTAGTATTGGAGAATTAGGAAAATGTTACATTTGAGCTTCAAATGGGAATAATTTGGTTTTGAATACCTAAGCATTGAAGGGACTTAGGTGGTACATAATAATGCACACTATCTTCGTTAGAACTTTTAAAATTTATGAAAATTAGATTTTCAAATAAATACAAGCTATGAATTAATATGCTTGATTTGGTGTTTGATAAAATTTGAATTATGCAAATTAATATGTAGTATTTCCTTTGAAAACATAAATTGAGATTTTAAATCCTTGGGGTTGAAAATGTCACAAGTTGGTTGGCTATGCAAAAAGCTTATTTTCTAGGAATACGCTTAACAAGTTGATTAAGGCTTATATAATATATATATATATATATATACATATATATTGCTTATTTACTTTTCAAAAAATTAACTATGACACACTTTACTATTATCTAAAAATGTTTTATAGATTCTTTATATTGTTAAAATGTGTTTTAAAACCATTGCTAGAATGTGGTGATTTCAAAGTTATAAAATGCAAATATAGCATCCTAAAGTATGCATTACTTGGAGTTTATCATATATAAAGAATTGTTGAAACATGTTTGCGTATGCAATATGCGAGTAAAAGATTTTTTTTGAATTTCTTGGAAAGAAATATTTGAAAACTTTTGAGAAAGTTTTGGGAGTATAAAAAAAACTTATATCACATTTAATTATGTTTTGAAGAGAATTGACATGTTTTAAGTGCTTGATGTTAATGAATGAGTATCACTTGAGGAACTTTGTTTACATTGACTTTTAAGAGTTATTAGAGACTCTTGACAAGTATGTTGTAGATGAAAATTATGATTAAATTATTAATACTGAGTTAAGCCTATGACTCATTACTTGATTTGAGTTGAACCTAAATGTTATTATAGTAGTATAACTGATGGTATTTGATATCCGTTCACTCGTGGATCTGTATAGAGAGTTACTAAACTCTTTCTATTATATTTTCAAAAAAAATATATAAAGTTCAGATTTGATTTACGTATGGCCAAGGTGAGACCTTATTGTGAACTAGTGTAGTATTCTTATATACTCCTTATTTTTGTGTTGCATATTTTCAAAAGTTTTTTGACCAAAAAATTAAATGAGGTAAAATGGAAGACAGGTATCGCCGTGAAGATAGCCTATTATGTTGAAGCCTTATTTCTAGGGCATTATAGTATTGTTAATTGTTTTACGTGTGTTGAATAAAAATTTAGAAATTACACAATATAATTTCATCCATACCAAATTTAAGGCATGGGAGTTTATTAATTTAAGTTCAACCCATTCAATGTTATAAAAATAACCTCTTAGTTATAATCCTGACATTAATTAATGATATAATTTATGAGAAAATTTGGGTGATTTTGAATTGTTGCTATATTCAATTGGATTAATCGAGTTGCCTACATACCCCATTAAGGGATCAAGCCACTTGTAATTCTAAGAATTTTGAATCAAAATTTAGAAAATTGCGAAGAATGACCCTGTATAGAAATTTTCAATAATATTTGAGAATTCGTGAAATCCCAGTAAACCAGGTCAGGAAATTAAAAGAATTTTAAAAACTATCGAATTCTGAGATAAATGACCTTTGTAGAATTCTAGAATTGTATTTAGACTTGAGATGAATGACTTTCTTGAAATTTTGAAAAAAAAAATCTAATTTAATTTAAAATTTGTAACAGCACTTAGTTTTCTTATGATTAAGTTGCCTACATATCCTTTAAAAGAATTAAATCAACGTAGTTCGATTTATTTTTGTAGTTTAGAGAATTTGAGGCAAATAACTTCGTTGGTATTTTAAAACAATGTTTTAATCTGAAAATTTATCATTGATATGATTGTGTTGGTTCGGATTATGTCATTTCTACCACTTGTTAGGCCAAAAGCCCATTCATTGGCTACGAATAAGACTTTCTACCAAAACTAAGTGAATGGACCACTTTTATGGGCTTAGGTAACTTGAAGAAACTCATTCATTAGCTATCAAAGCTTTATGCCACAAATCAGCTTATAGCCCATCTCTTGTAAAATTGTACAAGCTCATTTATTGATATATACTTTCTAGGATATGTTTAAGGAAATTTTAGGTAAATGTCTAGCTTTTAAAATTTTGTTAAGTATATGTCTAGGATTTGAAATTTATAGCTATATGTCTAACATTTAAAAAGTCCACAACTGATCTATTTTGCTTTACCTTACTATCCTTAATTAAATTTTCTGTTTATTTTTTTTCTCTTTTCCGTACTTCTTGTTCGTCTTTCTCCTTCTCTCTCTCTCTCTCTCTTTCTCTTTCATTCGTCCTTCTATTTCTCTCTCTTTTTTTTTTGCTGCTCGTCTCTCTTTCTTTCTCCTTATCTCTTTAGTCTCACTCAATCTGCCATTGATTCTTTTTCTTGAATCTTCATAATTTTCCCCAGATCTCCAGCGATTCTCTTTTTTTTTTCTTTTCCAATGGTATTTTTCTCATTATCTTCTTCTCTAATATTTTTGGTTCATCTTCTTAGCTCACTGGCAATTTTGGTGATTACTTTATTTGCATTGGTCCAACTATTTTAGACTTTGATCTTGTGTAGGTGTGTTATGGTTTATTGATGTTGATTTCGTTATGTATTGGATTTGGAGTTTTGTTTAATTCATAATTCATATTATAATTAATGTTAATTCAAATATAATCTTGTTTTTCTCATATATATGAGTAGTTTTTTGTATATTCCTATATATTATGTAATTTTTTGGTAAATGATAATAGTTCATTAGTTTTTAATCATGGTATATGTATTGTTATAGTAGAATATATGTATTTTTTCGTGGTATATGGTATTACTGTTCATTGATTTTTTTTGCGGTGGTTCATTATTAGTTATTGTAGTACATATGATTTGCTTAATGGTATATACGATTTTTAATATAGTATATTGGTTTTCTATTCTTTAGTTTGTTGTTGATGAATATATTAATTACTTTTTGTATGATTCATTTAATTCTTTTGTTGGTATATGTTATTTTTGTCATGGTATGAATGCTTATTTACCTAGTGTGAAGAATCATATACTATTTTTTTTAGTACATATTGAAACTGTTGAATTTTTGTTAATTATTTGTTAATTTTTGTAATTTGTTCTATTTTCTACATCTGGTATATTAGTTTTTTTGCCTTGATATATATTTTTTTGAGCTAAATATATGATTATATATATCAGGTTGAGTAATACATCTTATTCATTGCTTTTATTAAATTTACTATCATATTTCATTTTGTCTTTATTTTTTTATAATCAATTTTATACTGTTGGTCTACATTTATATCAAGTTCGTCGCAAAATTTGAAGTTCATTGTGCATTTGGCATAACGTACTTATAGTTGTAAGAGGTGAGATTTTGAAGCTATTTCATGCTCGCATGTATGTGCTGTAGCTATTAGTTTCTTTTTGAGGTACTATAACTACACATCTCACTTTTTCAAACTGAAATGAGATTAAATAGGAGACAAATGTCCCTACAGAGACGACTTATTCTATTGAATCCTTATTTCTGTGGCACTATGAAATTATTTTCGGTTTTGTTCTCTAATTGGACTTATGGTTATTCTTATATGGTTCTTCTTGTACTAAGGAATTAGAAAACCTTTTTAAATTATCAATAATTTAAAAGTTGTTTCTTTATGGGTCTGTGTTAAGGGGGGAAAAAAAAGACTTCAAGAGTTTTTCAATTTTACTTGTGGTATGGATACTTGTATTATGATGTCCTAAAAATTATATTGATGATTTTGTGGTTTAATGTTTGCTTTACTAATTTCTCCTTTCTATCAGAGATGTTTTTTAGGTGATTTTGGTCTTATCCTTAACCAGGAATATTTTGTGTTCAATGTTGTCTCTCACTCGCTATAAGGAGCGATAAATGACCTTAAGTCATTGAACTCTAATTCGTCATTTTTTATCTTTAAACACATTTACCTTATGTGTTATATTGCAAGGGTGCCTGTTTCTCTCTTTGAACTCAATATATGTACATTTCTAAGAAAAAGGAAATATTGGTAGAATTTTTAACTCGGTGATTGTTTGATACCAAGTTCTACCTGTAGACAAATAGGTTTATCTCAAGATGTTTTTTATCTTGTGTGATCAAAGGAAATCATATGTATACGATATTCAGTCCGCTACTCTGATTTGGTACGTAACAATCAATATTAAGGTTATCAAAGTTAGGTATTCTCGACCTTTAGTCATTATCCTCATTACTATCCTTATGACTACTCAACTACTTAAGGGTGATGTTTCCAATTTCTTATGTTGAGATATATATTCAACTTCATTGATACTGAGATCTTCGTACATTTGATTGAGGAATTTTGCAATCGTTGTCTTTTTTTAGTGTATGGTTACTATCAGCTTTTGTGTAGTATTATCATGCCAAAACGTGGGGTCGTTAGATTTGTAGTCAAGGGCAAACTAGCATAAATGTATATCAGTTCTTTCGAGATTACTGCAAGAATTATACATGTAACCTATCATTTGGATTTATCACCACAATTGAGTCGAGTACAAAATGTCCTCCATATTTTGATGCTCAAGAAGTATATATTTGACCATTACATATCATTCAGTGCACGAAAGTGCCCATAGAAGCAAATGTTATTTATGAGGAAAATACCATTGGTCATTGTACTCTCAAATACAATAAGGAAGATGAAGCTACTTGAGAGCTTGAGACTGAGATGTATGAGAAATATTCTCATTTTTTTAACTTTCAACTCAAAGTTGTGCTTTGACTTTCTAATAATATTGTAATCCTTGACTGTATTCGAATTTCGGGATGAAATTCTTTGAAGGATAAAAGGAAGTAACAATAAAAGGATACTTTAGTAATTTTTGTCTAAAATAAAGAAATTATATATAAGTGGTGGGACCTATAATTTGTTTTATTGAGATATTTTGCTTTCTTTCTTTTTCTTTCCTCTTACAACGTATTTTCTCCTTTGCCTCTTTCTATTTTTCTTTCTTCTTATTCTTCTTTTTTTTTCTTTCCTTTAGTCTTCTTTTCTACTCACAGCCAAACCTCCATTGTTGTCTCTCCTCTAGTCAAAAAACCATCATAGCCTAGTTTAAAAATTTGACTACGTGGATACATGAGAGAGAGAAACTTGTGAGCGATGCCATTTCGCCAACATTTGCCAAGATTTTGGCCGTTTCTAGCCAACTCACACCCCATTGTTAGCAAAGGACGATGGCCTAAGCCCCCTATGACGACCTCCAATAGTTTTACGAGGATTAATGACACTAGAAAGCGATTTTCTAATTTTTGGCAATTTCCAAATCAATTGTGGCATTGTTAATTATTTTTGGAGAAGTTAGTACTATTGTAATTTTCTGAAATAGACTTGGTATGAATATGTTTGAAATTTAAATTATGGCTTTTATATAAATATTCTTAGAAAGTATATGATATGTTTGTGAATTTTGAGGTGATGATTAAGTGATTAGAGACATAATAAAGGATCATTCAGTTGTGTAAGATTAAAATTTCGATTGTAAGAAATTTCGAAAAGAAACATTGGTATTTTTGTAAGTTAGATTTTAAAAAATGGTATTTTTGAAATCTGACACAATTTTGGGCCAAAAGTCTGATATGGTTAAAATGGGCCCTAGGCCGAGTCTAGAAAATAAGGTACTTTTATAAATAAATCTAGAAAACTGATATATTCCAAATGAGATTCAAAAATAAATAGTATTTTTAAAAGCTAAAATAGTATGGGCTATTTTTGGCTACGGGCTGGTGGATTAAAATTATAAAAGTGATATTTTTCTAAATACTTCCAGAAAGATGATAATTTTTAAAAATACTTTCTAAAAGGTGGTATTTTCTTAAACTGATAAGTATTGGGCCAAAAGTTTGTTGATATTGAGAATCGGCCTCAGGCTGTGCATAGACAAATAGTATTTTCCTAAATATTTATTAGAAGTTGGTATATTTATAAATAAGTAGAAACGTTGCTATTTTCTAATATTTTTATAAAAGTGATATTTTTGTAACTTTTGGATATTAAGGCACCATTAGGGCTCAGGACCTAGAAACAAAGTTTCACCTTAAATTTTGATTCAGTGAAGTGAAGTGACGAACTTTGTTATACAACATCGATATATTTCGAGGTTGCACGAATTTTAAGATACAAGGCTCGTGAATAGTCTCATTTTGCATGCCACGGGACGAGTTTTAGCCCGGAACCTAAATTAATTGAATTTCGAACCTAGCCATATTGGACACTAGAAATTCAATGGTGACATATGTTTTTTCAATTGAGGCTCCGTTAGAAAAGTATCTTCTTCAAGTAAACGAATTTAAATTCTAATTCACTTATCGGACTTCCAAATGACACACGGGAATTACCACGAGGTTTGGTAATCCGTTATTATTACTTGATTGAGACAGAGATTCAATTACTTGACTTTATAGTAATTTTTATTATAAATTTATTTATGTGAACAAACATGGAATTTTGTGAAATGGTTTGAGAAAATGTGTTTACAAAGTGTTTTGAAAAAATTTATGAGTTTGGGAAATTGGTTTTTAGAAGTGAACATAGTTTGATTAAAGACTACTGCATGATTATTTATAATTTAATAGAAAATACTACATCAGCTCATTCATGTCATTTATATAGCATTGAATTGCATATTCATCTCATACGGCCAACAGAATCACGGTATTCCAATAGAACACTAGAAACTAAAAGGTAAAAATTAAAAATTAAAAAAAAAAAAATTCACTGTGTTCCAAAAGAACACTGGAAAAAAAAACTTATAGTCATCAATTAGATGGCTAGAACTCGCGTATGTCATAAACATAGGCATTATGGAATTAGATGGTATTCAGTGTAATTGTGAATAACTTGAATAGGTATGTACTTATTTTGGAAATGAGTATGACAAAAGTTTGAAATTTCGTGAACCTTTTAATAAGTAGATTTCAAAAATAAAAGTTTTAAAATAGTTTACTAATCATGTAAGAAATTGAAATGAGTATATCATTTATCACCAAAAACTTGTAATCAAATTTTAACTATACATTCACGTGCTCACTCCCTTTATTTTCTCCATCTTCAAGTTTAGTTGCAATATTAGACAATCATTTGGTTAATGTTCGTGTCCTAGCAATTTTTCTGGGTTTGTATCATCTTGCCTAATAGTATTATCACAGTCTCCTTTTTATTTATTAAGCTATTGATTAATAATATATACAAATGGATGTATGAGGGAGTTTTAATTATGATTAAATATTGTGTAATATGAATTTTGTAAAAATATCATTTTCTTGAAAACCATTGTCATTAATAAATGTTTCAAAATTATGACATTTTGCCTAATAATTTTTGTAAAATAATTTTTGAAAACTCTTATTGGTAAGATTTTCATCCTATCACTGGCCCAGGATCCAGATCGTGACAAATTCTGTAGCTGAAAAATTGCAACCTTGATTAGAAGCATTTTATTTAAAATATAAGTACAAAAAGAATATTATGGCAATGATAGATTATTTAAGTTTACAATATAGCAATACCTATTATTTAGAACCAAATCCAAATAGAAAACAATGTCAGAGTGTATAAAATAGGAAAAGCTTTAACCATAAATCTTATAAAAAGCTGTAATTTTTATAATCCAATCGGCTTAAAAGGAAGAGTAAAAGTGCTCCTTAAAACTCTCCATGTGGTCTTCTGGAAGACAAAGAACAATATCGAGTGATCCTTCTCTATTACGGACTGGAAGCATCCTTGCATCTCCATCTACTTCATTGTTTCAGGACCGTAATGGATTTCCTTTCACCAACCAAAATCCATTCTACCAAATCCCAAGTTCACCCAATTCACTAACCCAATATTAGGATTCCCAAGTAAATTCTATTCTCCATTTATGGATGATTTATAAGAATACTGAAACTTGATCAACTATTACTGACTCTTTAAATAGTCAACGGTAGACAAAATATAGTCATTTGTTACTCTCTCAATCACCGCCCTAATTTTACTTGCTCTATAATTTAAAGGTTTCAAGGTCAACTCCCCAGTAAAAGAGTTAACCGCCACGTCGAATATGTGTTGCCAAAGTAAGCTAACAGCAACGGCAGTTGCGTAACACAAGTTTTTGAATCAAGAATAACAAAAAACTTCATTGGTTGTTCCTCGTTATGCTTCCTTGCCTCACTTGAACACCTCCAAATATGTGTCGCTACCACCTCATAACGAGTATAACATAGAGTACTTATATTGTTCTAATTCGTCATCTTCTTTAGTTTCTCAACATGTTCTCGAGAAAGTCTTAGCATGATCATAGTTATTTTCATCTTCTTTAACTCTTCATTGCTCGGTTGCTTCAATAAGAAAGGTAGAAAATAGAAGTCTTCCAAGCGATCAAAGCCAGGCCATGCCGCAACTACTAGTGGTGGCTCCCCAACTCAGAAGGCAACCGCTTTATGGTCAAGAAATGGCTTTTTTAGTAACAATTCATCTCGACCAAGCCTAGCCCACTCTGACAAGAAGTAGGCCATATGTTGTCTGTCAGAGACCACGTGGGACATTGTGACACCAAGCCTTAACCCGCCACACTTGAATTTGGTGAGTTGCATGAACAGAATTAGTTGTTAATGAATTAGGACACTATGGCCTATCTCTGGAAAAAGATATTCATCAAAATCTGTGAGGGAGTGAAGTCTCTGAATTGGTCAAGGTCAGCTTTTTAACTACACCACAACGAAAACAACACCATTTTCACTGCAAACAAGCTTGAACCGACCTTCTCTAACTGAACATAAATGTCCAGCTAGCAGATAGAAATGTACATAAACCTGGCTCAAGGAATCGACTAGGGTATTAGTAAGGGTTTGGCTTAGTTTAAGCTAGCTATTGGGTGGTTGATGATAGAAGGAGGTAAGATATGTGTGAGTTGCAACCGATCTAACCCCACTCTGACAATGATTGAGTGCCGCTCCAAGTTGGTTTTGTGAATCTTACTATAATAGAGTTATGCCTGATAATCAGCTTTATTTTGATTAGAGGAAAATTAGAATGCAAAAATGAGAGGATAATTCAAGGAAACAACATTGATGCAATAGCCCACAAACATCAATGACCCAAGACCAAGGCCCAAAAATTATCAATGAACCAAAGCCAAGACCCAAAAATTCCAAAATCCAATCTAATAAATATTCCATTGATTGGTAGAATGCTTTTGTGTGTTATGTATTATAGACTTATTTATTTGAAATGTGTTAGGTTATTTAACTTGTTTATTTGAAGTGTGTTAAGTGAACAATTTGTTTATTTAAAGTGTATTAGGTGAATAATTTATTTATTTAAGTGTGTTTGGTTGGTAGATACTAGGTGTATGGTTGTAAATTTCTTAGAATTATTTTATTGGATAGTTTAGATTAATCCTAAACTTGTATAAATAGCCTTCACTGGTAAGAGTTGTAATCATCCAATCTTTAATCACATCTTAGTTTTCTCTTCTAAATTTTCTTTGATAATTTTACATATTTATATTCTCATTGTGAAAACGCAAGTTAGAGCGAAATCTAGCAATTCATTGCGTTAATTGGTACCAAAGACTACCTCTATATCAGGCAGAGCTTTCCTGTTACAGTCACCCTATACTATTTCTATCAAAAAAATCTTTATTTAATCATCACCTTCGTTATCTAATCCTTACTATCACCTTCCTACAATAATTATTTACCACACATACATATATAACCCTTCTATACACTATCTTTGTTTCAAAAAAAAAAAAACAAGAGGCATATATCAAGGTTTCTTCCTTGTAGAATTTGCTTTATTTCTTTAACAAGGTAATATATATATTTTTATAAGCTTTATTTTTTTCTTACTGTTTAGATTTTTTAGAGTTCTACTTTTCTTTACTTTTAAGAGTTTGTACTATTTTCTTTCCTATAAAAGTAAAAAAATAAAAAGTAAAAAAAAAATAATTCTATTTTTCTTTATTTTTAAAAGTTTGTACTATTTTCTTTCCTATAAAAAAAAATAAAATAAAGAGTCAAAAAAAGTCAAAAAAAAAATTCTATTTTTCTTTTCTTTTAAAAG
>JXTB01000612.1:3683-19835 GCA_002914805.1 Parasponia andersonii | reverse complement strand
AAAAAAAAAGTAAAAACAAGTAAAAAAAAAGTTTAAAAAAAAAAGAAGAAAGATGTTGGACGGAGAGTCTAGCCAACAAAATCTCACTGTTAAAGAGTTCGCAACAAAAGAGTCAGTGAATGCACTTGATAGAAGATTGCAGAGTCTAGATACAATACTTATAAATTTGACTCAACACCTTCTTGGAAGACGAAATAATAATTATGAACGACAGAGACGTGACGAAGTTGATCCTCTTGGAAATTTTAGGCGGCATCGAAATCAGCTTTTTCAAGATGAAGATTCTAGTGAAAATGATGAAGGACTAGCCACGGCCCAAAACATCCAAAGACCTCGACAAAATGACTACCGTATGAAGATCAAGATTCCGCAATTTATTGGTCTATTCATAATTGAAGAATTCCTTGATTGGCTAACAGAAGTAGAAAAGTTCTTTGATTATTAGGGTACTACATAGCATATGAAAGTCAATTTGGTGGCTTATCGACTCAAAGGAGGCACGTTAGCTTGGTGTGATCAATTATAAACGACACGTATTCGGCAAGAGAGAAACGAAATTCACACTTGGCGGCAGATGAAACAATTAAAGGTCGAGCACTTTCTACCTCTAGATTACGAACAAGCACTTTTTAGTCTATATCAACATTGCCGACAAGTATACCGAACAGTACAAGAATACGTAACCGAGCTTCATAGACTAGCTTCCCAAGTGGATATTCGTAAATCCAAAAGTGAAAAGATTTCTAGATTCATTGATGGACTTCCTACAAACATACAAAATGAGGTATTCAAACAATGTCATAATATTTTGTCCAGTGCAATTCAACTCACTTTGAAAATTGAAACTCAGCTCAACAAAAAGGCAAATCGTAATTCAATAACTTCTCAATCCTCTACATGACCACAAAAATCTAATTTGAGCAAAAGGAAGGCCATAGTAAGACCACACAATGAAGCAGTAAGACCAAATCCTTCTTACAACTAACCAACTGCCCCACTACAAAGGGAAATAGCCAACAACAATACTAACAACTCTTATGCAATCTCGAGAGGTAATAAATGTTATCAATGTGGACAAATAGGCCACTACTCAAATCAATATCATTAGAACAAACCTCGTTAATCTAACCACACATGATAGCGATATCGAAGGAGATGAGGCGTATTTTAAGAATAGGGAGTATGTAGATAAAGTTGAACCTGAAAAAGTCATTTATAGAGATAAAAGTATTTCCTTGGTGATAAGACGATTAATTTATTCAACAAAGAAAGAAGAAGACATGCAACGACACAGCATCTTCAAGACTCGTTGCACAGTTGAACAACAAGTGTGTGATCTTATCATTGATAGTGGGAATAGTGAGAACATAGTATCCAAGACTATGGTGGATAAGTTACAACTACTAACCCAACCATATGCTACCTCGTATCGCATTGGTTAGATCAAGGGCGTCAGTGAAACAAAGGTGACATAATAATTTTGAGTTCCTTTCTCCATCGATAAATACAAAAATGAGGTATTATGTGATGTTGTTGATATGGAAGCTTGTCATATGTTGCTTGGTTGACTGTGGCAATTCTATTTAAACACTATACATAATGGCAAAGCTAACACATACAACTTCCACAAGGATAATATAAAGATTACCCTGGCTCCTTTGAAGCTGCAAATTAACCAAACAACCTCTACTATGACCAATTATACCTAAAAAGGCATATACTCCTACCAATATTCTTAAGCAAGTTCAAACATTACTGTATGAATTTGAAGACATCATTCTTGAGGAGTTATTTGCTAGCTTACCACTCCTACGAAGTATTCAACACTAGAATGATCTTGTTCCTAGAGCAAGTCTACCGAGTCTACCATACTACCACATAAGTCCTAAGGAGTATGAGATCCTACAAACACAAGTCCAAGACCTCCTCAGTAAAGGAATGATTAGAGAAAGTATGAGCCTCGTGGCTATACCTGCACTCCTAACATCAAAGAAAGACAGAAGCTAGAGGATGTGCGTTGATAGTCGAGCCATCAACAAGATTATGGTATGATATCGATTTCCTATCCCACGATTGGATGACATACTTGATTGATTGGGAGGATCAAAACTCTTTTTCAAGATTGATTTGCGGAGTGGATACCATCAAATTCATCTTCATCCTAGAGATGAATGGAAGACTGTATTCAAAACACATTAAGGACTATACGAGTGGTTAGTTATGTCGTTCAGTCTATCCAATACTCCGAGTACTTTCAAGAGGTTTATGAATCAGCTATTCCAACTCTTCGTTAGAAGATTTATCATCATTTATTTTGATGATATTTTAGTCTATAGTCAGAATGAGAAAGAACATCTACAACACTTGACCGAAGTATTTAATGCACTTAGTAAGAATCAATTATATGTCAACCTAAAAAAATGTAGCTCCATGACTGAAAGCTTAGTCTTCTTGGGTTTTGTTGTAAGTTCTGATGGAATCAAAGTCGATCAAGATAAGGTAAAAGCTATCTAAGAATGGCCAATATGGAATACCATTATAGAAGTTTGAAGTTTTCATGGTCTTGCAATGTTCTATAGAAGATTTGTGAGAAACTTTAGTACTATAGCTGCACCGCTCACCGACTATTTGAAGCAAAAGTAATTCCCTTGGATAAAAGAAGCAGAACAAAGTTTTGCTATCTTGAAGAAAAAACTTGCAAATGCAGTCGTCCTTGCATTTCCTAACTTTGACAAGATTTTCAAAGTTAACTATGATGCTTCTGGCATAGGAGTTGGAACTTTTCTATCTCAAGATATGAAGTCGATAACTTTCTTTAGTGAAAAGTTCAATAAAGCCAGAAAAAAGTGGTCAATGTACGAACAAGATTTATATGCGGTTGTTCGTACATTATAACAATAGGAGTCGTATCTAGTGCAGAAGGAATTCATCCTTAATACGGATCATCATCAACAACTCTTTCAAACCAAATCAAATGCATGCTCGATGGATTGCCTACATCCAGAAATTCACTTTCTTGGTCATATATAAGTTAGGACAATTAAACAAGGTTGTTGATGCACTGAGTCACTGAGTTATGTTACTGACTATTGTTCAAAATGAAATAATCGGTTTTGATTATTTAAAAGACTTATACACTGAAGACAAAGATTTCAAGAAAGAATAGGAGAAATGCATTAGTGGAGTTGCAAATAAACATCAGATATATAATGGTTTTCTATTCTTTGAAAATTATTTATGTATTCCATGAGATTTTCTCAGAGAAAACATCATTCAAGAGCTACACGCAGGAGGGTTAGGAGGACACGTGGGGTAAGACAAAGCTATTTTTATTAGTGGAAGCTCGATAGTTTTGGCCACATCTTAAGCATAATATTGAGAAACTTGTCAAGCATTATTATATATGCCAGACTGCAAAAGGACAAGCTCAAAACATTAGGTTGTACATGCCACTACTATTCTTGATGCTCCTAGAGAAGATATGTCTATGGATTTCATCTTGGGACTACCGCAAACACAAAAAGATTTAAATTCTACCTTTGTCGTGGTAGATCATTTTTTAAAGATGGGTCATTTTATTTCCTGTTAGAAAACTTCAGATGCTACCCATATTACTCAATTGTTCTTACGAGAGATTGTTCGTCTACATGGTTTCCAAGAACAATAGTCTCTGATAGCGATAGTAAATTCCTCAGTCATTTTTGGCGCACTTTGTGGACGAGACTTGATACCACCTTACAATTTAGTAGCACTTGTCATTCCCAAACAAATACGCAAACTGAAGTCACTAATTGCACACTGGGCAACATTTTATGGTGCTTGATCAAAGAAACTCCTATACAATGGGAGAATGTCATACCGTAAGATGAGTTTGCTTACAACAACGTGCCAAGTCGTTCTAATGGTAAATCTCCATTTGAAATTATTTATATTCATTCTTTGTTGCATACTCTCGATTTTGTACCTTTACCAAAACTTCCAGGAATGAGCATTATTGCCAATTATTTGATTAATAAGGCGATCCACATCTATGAAGAAGTAAAAAGAAAGTTAGAAGAGACTACTGCAAAATACAAGGCTAATGTTAACAAGTACAGAAGATTCAAAACTTTCAAAGAGTGTGATTTTATAATGGTTCATATACGTAACAAAAGACTTACAGTAGGAGAATACAATAAACATAAGCAAAAGAAAATTGGCCCCTTTATCATCATTCAAAAGATTAATAATAATGCATATGTCATTGATCTATCAGATAGTTACACAATTTCTAAGACTTTCAATGTTCAAGACCTGTACGAGCACCATAGACCGGAAGTCATACCATGAGCAACTCGAGGACGAGTTTTTTTTTCAAGTAGGGGAGAACTGATGCAGCAGCTCACAAACATCAATGACCCAAAACTAAGGTCTAAAAATTCCAAAACCTAATCTAATGAACATTCCATTAGTTAGTAGAATGCTTTTGTGTATTAGATATTATAGACTTATTTATTTGAAATGTGTTAAATTATTTAACTTGTTTATTTCAAGTGTATTAGGTAAATAATTTGTTTATTTAAAGTGTGTTAGGTGAACAATTTATTTATTTAAGTGTATTTGGTTGGTAGGTACTAAGTGTATAGTTGTAAGTTTCTTAGAATTATTTTATTGGATAGTGTAGATTAATCCTAAACTTGTATAAATAACCTTCATTGGCAAGAGTTGTAATCATCCAATCTTCAATCACATCTTAGTTTTCTCTTTTTTGAGAATTTTATTTATTTCTATTCTCGTTGTGAGATCGCAAGTTAGAACGAAATCTAGCAATCTGCTACGTCAAGCATTGAATCATTTAGAGTGTCTTCAAAAAGATTTTAAGATTTCAAATTATTTAATTATAAATTGGAAGTAGAGAAGAAGATATTGATTTAAAGAAGTCCACCCTTTAGGATTTTTAAGGGGAAAGTAATGTTACGATCCTAAATATTAGGATATTTATTTAGATTAATTATTTTATTTTATGTTTCATTTATATTTTGAATAATATTTTAAATAAGTTAATTAGTTATTAGTTATCCTAAATTTTAGAGTTATTTACATAGTGGGATAGTTATGTTATTATTTTCAATATTTTGTAAATGTTTTAGTCGTCTAGTATAGGAGTTAAACATGTAAGACACATGGGATCATGGTATTAGTGGAGTCTAATATTTTAGGGAACTAGGTTGAAAATTATTTGTATTTAAAACACAATAATTAATGGAAAAGTTGTGCAGATGATTTTGTTTATAAACGTATTGTTTGTTTTGGGAGTTGGAAGTCAAGAATCCCTCGAACGGGTCTACTATCATCTTTAATTTCGTTTTAGATACTTATTAGTATCAATTTTTCTAATCTTGAAGGTGCCTAATAATTAAACGTAAAAATGAAGTTGATTGTGAATATGTAACATTTTCCTAATGTCGAATGGTAATTTGCATTGACTCTATTCACATTTGGTAGCTGTAAAAGGAGTAAGTGGATTATGATTTATGAGGAAGTTTAATTTTTTATGGTAATTTTTAAAAGAAATTGAAAATTTTCGAAATTTGAAATGTTTTGAAAAATCCCAAATTGAATTATAAATATACCACTTTTAAAAATATTTAGAAAAATACCATTTTTTATTAATTGATGAGATACTTAAGGTAGCTAATCGAGTTATCTTATGTAACTTGATCAGTTACTTAATTGAATTGCTTACTCTAAATAGCTTAACTGGTTATCTTGAGTACCATTAAAAAATATCAATTTTTGAGGAAAATAGTATTTTTCTAAATATTTTTTAAAAATATTATTTTTTCTAATAAAACTTTTAAAAGTGATATTTTTCTAAATTAATCCAAAATTTTTTAGAAAAATCAACCCATCTAGAATTTTTCAATTTTTGATACTTTAGGCCCAGAATTTTGTAAAAAATGTGACATAAGTAATATTATTAGTACATATATATAGCATATTACTAATTAGACTTGGTTATGTAATTTGAATATCAATGTATATGTTCATGAAGATATAGATTTATTTTTTGTTGTGAACTTCTAACTTCATGCACTATAAATTAATTTCTCAGATCAACACTTCTATGGTGTTGGAATAATGTCCTATAAAGCAGTTTACTGTTTTAGCATTATAAACCGTATTTATCGGATTATTTGTAATCTATTTATTGTTAATAAATTTTATGTCATGAATTTTTATTTCATTTATGTCTCATTAATATACATGTAATATTTATGTTTATCTTATATAACATCTAAAAGATTCTGAGATACGTAATGAGTAATAAAGAATTACTCGTATGATGAGTTCATATATGAGAGACATTATATTCTTTATTCCATATATTGAAGATGGAATATTTTACTATGTCATAGAATATAGCGTGGTGTATTTGATTACTGAAGTCTCCAACTATCGAAATGAGTCTTCGGATAAAAATACTAGTTTTTTATAAGAAAGTTATAACAGTATCAAATACAACCAAGTGAATTAGAATTTGAGGTTAAATGTAGTAACTCAAATTTTTAATTTCATTGATCTAGCAGTATTATAGAAAATCTTAATCCTAGTGATTAACGAACTTATTTTCATGTATTTTATCTTTTTGAGTTACTAAAGAACGAGTTCCGATTTATGATTTGAACTATAATATCTTGGAAGATAAGATATATGAAATATATAGAACATTCTTCATGATAGACGCCATGTATATAATGTTACTTTGAGTTTTTTTAAGTACTTAGATAATCAGGGCCACGGTATTCACTATGTAAATTTGACTGTGTTAGTATAAGTAGATACAAATACTGTAGTCAACTATTATCCATTAGATAAAAAATAGCAACTCAAAAATAAATATATACTAGATAAATAATACCATAATTTCACCTTGCTAATACGACATTGAATTTGGGGTACGTCTTCAAATATAGTATATACTATTGAGTTAATTAGTTATTAATAAGCTTCACAGAAAATAAATTATATTTAGTCCACGAGTTTAATATTAGACCTATAGTGGTGTGCCCTAATATTAATGAATAAGGCTTAATCATAATTATGAGTTAATTATAATTGTGAATATATAGCCTATTGGAGCTTTGGCTTTATGAATCCATTTGGTCTCATGTCTAGCTCAAATTAAAGCCCAATAGTTATTTGATGATCAGTTGAGCCCAATAAACCTAATATGGTTTTCTAATCTCTTTATAGTTCAGGAAAAAAATTCTCTAACTGTCAGTTTTAATGAATTACACATGAAAATACTTATGAATAGAGAGTGTTACATGCATAACAGAGAGAAAGAGGGTAGAGAAAATCGGCAAAGCCTTAGGATTCACCATCCTTAATTTTTTAGCTATTCCAGAGAAATCGATACGAGGAAATTGTCTTCTTATTCATCTATAGATCTCTTTGTTGGGAATCAAGAAGATGACCATACACCGGATCAATAAAACAGCTTTCGACAATAGACGAGAAGATGAGAAGGTTGTAGAACGAATCTGAATATTGTTCTTTATAGATCTAGAAAGAAAAATTTTAAATAATTCGATATATGTTAGATCACAACCAAGCCAAAATATCAATCAAATGGCTTATGTTAGATCAAGATCTGAAATATTTTGTGAAAGAAAAAATTTTAAATGATCAATTCTGTAGAGTTTCTAGATTTTATAAAACTATAGTATTCTTGAAAATAATTTTACGAAAATATATTTTAGAAATTTATTCTAACGAATACTAGCACATAGAATGGGAGAAGGGCATCAAGCGAAAATTTCTATGTAGTTACTATTAAAGAGCGGTCTCTTCCTCCACAAATTACTTTCTTCTTCTTTTTTTTTTTTTTTTTCTTTCTAGCGCTCTTTTTGCCTAAAAAGAATTTTTAGTTTGTTTTCCCAAATTTGAACGATAAATTTGAAACGAAACAGTCAATATTGACTTCAGTTCTTTTGGTTTTTTTTTTTTTTGGGAAAAAACATTGTCTTAAGTTTTATACAAATTAAAAAGTGGTGTATAAATTATTGTCATAATCTATTGATGGTCATTTGGTACCTCAGTTGTTTCCTTATTCTTAAGCTTATTAGACCCTTGTAGTTAGTAGCGTGCGTGCAACTCATCGTCTTCACGTACATAGTACCAATAAATTCCATGAGAAATTCATTATAGGATAATTGTTTCATTCTGATGAATATTTTATTTTTTAAAAAATGAAAGAAAATTGACCATCCCGTTGATTATTATGCCAAATTTTTTTGTTTAAAAAACCATAATTGTAGGGTAAAAACTAACAATATAACGCTTATTTGGTAACACTTAGTTAAATATTTTTTTAATAAAAAATGTGGAAATACTTTTCAAAAGCACGTTTGTAAAACTAATTTTGTTTTTTGTTTTTTTAATTTGAAAACAAAAATTTTTTGCTTTCAAAATTTTTTCAAACAATTTTTTAGAAAGACTAGTATCAAAATTGAAATATATTTAGACTCACGTCATAATTTTTCTCAATATTTTCTCTCTCATCATTATATCTTTTGTCATTATCTCTCTAATTCTTTGTGAAAGTGGTATTGTTTTAAATATTTTAAAATAATATTTTTCAAATAAAAGTGTTGAAAGTGGTATTTTTAAAAAAAATTGTAAAGATGGTAACTTTTCCGAAAACTTCCCGATATATAGATATCACTTTTTAAAGTTTTTAATTTGAAAAATATCACGTTAAAATTTATTTAGATAAATACCAATTTTTTTCTCCCCATTTTGTCTTCTTTTTTTTCTCTCACTTTTTAATTTCGCTTTTAAAAGTAAAAATATTAGTTATCAAACATATTTTTATTTTTATTTTAAAATATAAAAAGCAAAAACATTAGTTACCAAACACAATTATGTTTTTAAAAATTAAAATAAAATAAATACTTTTGTTTTGTGTTTAAAAAAACAAAATACAAAGGAATACTCCATAATTTCCCCGCAAAAGTTATAACTTGAAATTTAGTTATCGCAAACTAATACGGTACGATTTTAAGTATCTACAAATCATGTCTATTCTAACTAGTGATTTGAACGGTTTTACTCCTCTTTAATCAATTTTTAAATTTTTATTTTGGATACTATTATATATATTAAATATTTTATCAAATTTTTAATACAGATTTAATTAGTGAATACCATTAACATATTTATGATAAGTTTTAATATACTAATTAAATAATACCAACTTAAATAAAACATACGTTAATATTAAAAAAAACTGTACAAATTTTAATACTCTAACATTATCTTTTTTATTTTACATATTTTGGTTATAAATTATTAGAAAATTATTAGAGAGAAGGACGGGAAAGAGGGTGGGATCATACCCCAAATCTTTTGCTGTCGTGGGAGAGTCTTTGTCGCATGAGCTATTGCTCGTGCAATTTTTAAATAGTATTTTAAAAAAATTCAGGTAAAATAAAAACAAAAAGCTGAAAATGCTAGCTCCTACGTTTCGTCCTCTCTCTGCTGCCCCCTCCTCTCTCTATTTCTATAGTGTTCGAGTTAGGAGATAACTAGTTGCTTTCTTCTTTCCAAATCTGTGATTTTTGAAGAAACAATTTTATAGAGTTTGGTAGTTGAGAAAATTTTCCAGAAAAAGAAAAGAAAATTTAAATTTAAGCTCAATTTTCACAATTTGTTGTTAAATTTTATTGTTCTCTACGTATTCGATTAAGGAGATTCAACTAGCTAGATTTGAGTATAGTGGTATACTGTTTGAGGGTTTAGATATCTAATTTATGCTAGGACTAATTATATATTGATACAGGAATTATGGAGTCCATTGAAAATTTTGTGTATTGAAATTAAAGGAAGAAAAAATGTGGGATCGTGGTTTCCATGGAAGAGTAATGTTGAGAATCCCAAGACAGTTATAGGGAGTTCATGGTTTGAATAAGTTTCTGGGTTGATGCCAAATGTGGTGAATTATAGTTATAAAGAGGTTTAAAGGTTGAGAGAACAAATTGAAGTTTCAGCTGGATTAAAAGACTTACATCCACGGATGACGATTACCTAATGGGAATAGCGCACCAGATGAGAGAATTGGAGAAACTAAATTGGTCTTTGGAGTTAATCAACTAGCATTGGAAGACAGAGGATGGGGCTGGGGAGAGAGGACAAAAGGGGAGGAGGGTCGATGATGAAGTGAAGGAGGAGGGGGCAGAGATCAGAGATCAGAGATCAGAGATCAGAGATCAAGAGAGAGAGGATTAGGGTTTTTGTTTTATTTCTTTTCTAGCTTTTTGTTTTATTTTAAATGAATTTTCTTTAAAAAAAATTAATGAACAATAAATTAAAGAAGGATAAAATCGTTGTTTTACTGTATATGGCTGGGTAGGGTAAAAATTTGTAAAGATTTAGAAAAATCCTAGTATTAATTTCCAAAATTTAAATATCGGATTAGTTTTTGAACCGGATACTTGTCCATATTTTTTTTTTTTGGTAATTTAACTCATAAATATATTGTAGGTTGAATCAATCTTGTGAGTTTAAACTTTAATATGAATATATTGTTTAACTGATCAGGAAGAGAAAAAAAAAAAGAGATGAGAAAAAAAATATATTATTTTCAGTGGTTTATTTATTTAAATGTCATGAATGAATTAGAATAAGAATAATTAAGAATCCCAATATATTTATTTAAAACTAGAAATAGGAACTGGAATATATTGAAGTTACTTTACCTTTTTGAGTAAAATATTTAGATCTAAATTCTTTTTATGAATCGTAGGCAAAAACTTTTATTAGGGATACAAAAACAAAAAAGTAAAAAATGAATGATTAAGGATAATGTCATTCCTTATGGCATGTTTATTTCACCGCAATATTGTAATTGAAATAAATGAAAGAAGAAATGAATTAGAATAAAATAAAGGGAATAAGAATTATTATTTGTATTATGTATTTTACTTAAAATTGGAGAAGCAATATATCAAAAATACTATTCATGTATTTACTTAAATCAAGACACATAGTTGGAATACTTTGAATATATTAAACTAGTCTTTTAAAAATATGTATGCTTCATCGTCGATAGATTTTAAAATTTTAAGTTAAAATTGCATTTAGAATTTTATTGAAAAAAAAGGGGGGAATAAAGTGCTTAAGGGTAGTCATATTCATTAGGGTATTGGTGAGCAAAGCCATACTCATTCTCTTGGCGTACACTTATATAGGGAAAACAAATATGGTCTTCTTATATTCCTCCTTCCTGTTAGTATTTTTTGGCGCCTTTTCATGATAGAATTCCCATAGATGATGCTTTGATGAAGAGAGGTTTTTCAATAGCCTCTTGTTGTTGTTTTTGTGGAACTGCTAAGGAGGATTCTTCTCATCTTTTTCTCGCTTGTTCTTTTACTTCACAATTATGGTCAACTCTATTCTTTCCAATCAATTTGCAGATATTGTATCTGAACTTTAGGACAAGGTGATACACATTTTTTTTTGGTACTTATCTTAATATTTTTTAGAAAGTTAGTATCATTTCTACACTTTAGATCGTGTGGAGCTTATGCAATCAGGTCATTTTTGAGGAAAAAAGAGCCAAACTTTTCTTTGATTTTATCCTTATTGTGGCGTGCAATTCGAGAAGTGGAATCTTTGGTAACTAACTGTATGCATAATTCTATCACAAAATTAATGATTCTAAAATATTTTTAACTCACGGGAAGACCGAGGAAGGCTTCTAGTATTTTAGAAGTAGTCTAGAGATCTCTTCCTTCGTCTTGGATAAAGGCCAACATTGATGGATCTATTTTTAATAATTCAGATTTTTTGGGTTGTTCAAGTGTATTTCAGAATTCTAGAAGTTTTATTCGTAATTGTTTTATAATTCTTTTTGGGTTGTTCAAGTGTATTTCGGAATTTTAGAAGTTTTATTCGTAGTTGTTTTACAATTCTTTTAAGTTTGAGTTTCATTTTAAGACAGAGTTGGAAGTTGCAATTCATACTAACGAGTTTACTTAGAAATATGATTGGAAGGAATTTTGGTTAGAAAATGACTTAGCTTATGTTGTTCCTTTATTAAGGGCTTATTCTTTCAAAATTCTTGCAAAATAGAGTCTTGCTTGGTATAGAATTCTTAGTCTTACTTCTCAAATAACTTTTATTGCTACTCATATATATTGAAAAGGAAATCATATAGCAAATATTTTAGTCTAATGAACTCTATCAATTATTTATTCTACTGGCAGTGATTCTACTGGCAGTGATGTAGATTTTATCTCTAGTTTTATTTATGATGATTGTATTTGTAAATTTAGATATAAGTTTTATTAATTTTTTTTCCTCTATTTATTTATTGAGATGTTTAGTTTATCTCCATCTTTTTATGTGTCACCTTTCTTCCCCTTTTTCATTAAATTTTCCCCGCGTACTGTTGAGATTCATCAACAAAATAAAAATACTCATTCTTTTTCCTCAATTTTTGTGGGCCTTATATAGTGCTCTCATTTTCGAATTTTAGTAAACAACCGAAATAGGAATTATTACTCTAAATACGATTTCCATTCTGTAAACATGCTACTGAAGAGCTGGGGAGTTAGCGAAAGTTCACCGTTCTCTTTGCTTCGCCCTGCGACATGTAGGGCCCACCGTGTTCTCATAATATTCCCAAATTTTTTAAAATTGGGAGAATAGAAAATAGGTAGGATTGAAAGTAAAATAATTTTTTCTATAAAGTTAATGCATAAATAGTGGGGAAAAGGGGAAAAAAAAAGGAAGAAAAACGTTAAATTTTAAATTTCTATTTTACCCACACATTATTATTTTTAGTTATAAGGCTTGTTCTAACAACGTAGTTTAGTAAATTAAAACCTTCGTTTATAAATGTTTTACCATTTCTATGCTTTTAACTCTTTTTTCTTTCCACTCGTGCTTTCTTTTCCATTTTCTCTCGCTCTTCGAGTACTTTACCAAACATAACCTAAGTAAACATCTCAATAAGAATGATTACCACACAAATGATTGAGTTTAAGTTGCATAAAAAAAATAAAAACAAATTCTAAATATTGTGTGTAGAAGAAAATACAATAAATGCTTAACAATGTTTATATTCACTAGTAGTTAGTAATTTCACGTAAAATACTTATATTATACACATACACATATATTTTAAATTATACAACGGAATTGTGTACTTTTGTCAAACTTACTAAAAAGTACTTTAACTTTTCAAAAAATTGTATTATACAGGTACATGTATCTCTCAGCTGTATAAAATGTATACTTCTCACCAATTACATTTTCTTTATTGAAAATTTTATTTTTTCGTTCAAGTTCAAAATTAATTTTTATCACAGTAAATATTTTTGTTACTATTTATCACGATTTTGTTTTAAATTATTTAATATTTAATAATTATCAATAAATTGTTTTATAAAATTTATGACCTACTACATTAAAGTAGGAGAAAAACGTAATATTTCTGTAAAAAAATCATTCTATTTTGTTAGCGTATTTTTATGCACGTGGTTTTTCAAAAATAGTTGTATTATACTTGTATAAATTAATTTACAAATTTTATATTACACGTATTTTTATACCAAAATTTTTAAAAATACTTATAATAAAAGTCCTAATTTTGTACCTATCCATATTATTAACATTTTTATTCCCATCTCTTATTTTGCTAATTATAGTCTAATAGTACACGTTTGAGGTTTATCTAATTGTAACCATCTTATTGAATGCAGAGACCCCTAAAGTTCAAAATTTCATTCCTGAAGTCAAAAGAGTAGTAACAATAATTAACTTAGCCTCAAAACTAAATTATTTTCAAGAGCAGAGACACTCAAGTCTCCAAAGTACAAACCAGCAACAACTTTGATGCCATTTCTGACAACACAAAGTTGCCAATCTTGAATCCAATGCTGAAAATGACATTAATCTTGTTTGAAAGTACAAAAATATTACATATGAAGTTTTCAAATTTTGACAAGCATAATCTAATCGAATTCAAGAATGCTCACTTATACATATGAAAATATATATAAGTGGCTTCCTCAGAATATGAAAATATATTCTTCTTTGCAATGAATTCAGCTAATGAATACAAAACCAAATATGTCCAAATTTGCTTCCTCAGAGTTGGACAAATTTCTCAAGGGTTTTTAGTACACATAATTTTGTTGCAGTACTCCCCCGACAACAAAATTTGTCTCGTAGTTTGATCACATATCGTCTAATCGGTTATCCCCACGACGTTCTTCAATTCGAATTTTGTACCGCGATTAATGATACTAGCTGTAACAAGATATGTATGTATAAAAGTATACATTACGTATTCCTTTGTTTTACTTGAAAATATGTTCCAAATTGCGAACAAGGGAGGGGGTGGATCGATTTACAAATATTCAAATTCATATAAGACGAAAACCTTTTAGTGTGTATATATATATATATATATATACAATTACATATTAAAATATTACTTCTTAGAGGGGAGTATTTAGTTTTTTCCTCCTTTATTATAGAATAATTAATATATGTGACCAAATTACCACCTTCATGTAAATTCCATGAAGAAAAAAAAAGAAAAAAGAAAAGACAACAAACACTGTAAAATCAAAAGAGAAGAGAAGACAATAGGATCCATTTTACCATATAAGAGAAATAAAAGATAGGGAAAAAAAAGTTGAAGATAGGGTGAAAGTAGGAATATAATACACTCCTTAAACTTATATTTCAAATAATCAACAAATGAACCGACATGCCATTTTGTAGAGTGTTGACGGAGGTTTTGTTAACAATAAATTTAGAAAAATTATAAGAAGTGACTTGTATATGAAAATGATTAATTAACTAAAGCAAACAAAGAGACAAGAATTTTATAGTGATTCAGTTCCAAAAAAGATGAGCCTACGTCCACTGTTTTTCACTATTTTCTGGAGAATTACAAGAACTCAAAATTACAATGTGTTGTCCGAAAAGAAGAAGCGAGAGTTTCAAAAGGTTTTTTCAAAAATTCCTCCAAAAGATCCCCCATAGAAACATTGAACTCCTTTTATATAAGTGAGGATAGCTAAATGTTTCCCAATTATGAGAATGAGTAACTGTATAATCAGACAATACAATCTGAGTAACAATATAACTGGATAATCACTTAAATGAGATGACTGGTCAATCTTGAAAGAGAAACCTTTGTTTTCTTTTCTTTGTAGGTTATCCGTTTGATGAAACTTAGTCTAGTTTCCTTTTCATTCTGGTCGCACGTAACTCTTTCGGAAGAGGTCGCACTAGCTTACTCATGCGACTTGACACACACTTGGTCAACTTTTCCCTTCATGGTATTGACCAACATACAGGATTTTAGACCGCACAACAATTGCCCCCCAGCTCCATTAGTTCTTTAGGAAAAAATGGAGCTTCCTTCTAATATAAGTGCGAGCTTAAAAAATACGACGTCATGACCTAGACTTGAGACCCTTGAAGAGTCGAAGAGTCACCAGATCTCAAATCTCACCTTTTTCAAGATCACGCGTACATTTTTCTAATAGATGAAACCACGTGTCACTTTTTCTAAGAAGAATAGCAAAACTCGAGGAGACTTAATAATAGTAATGATGCCAACTGTCGTCTTAAATCAAATTGTTTCAAATTTTGAAAAGATACCGATTTAATTTCGGAAAAATCAAATCCCACGTGAACTTCAGCCTTTGGATCTAAAAATTAAATATCTTGATCTATGGCTGTGATTTGACGACGCTCGAGGTATATATATCGAAAACTGATCTGCCTCCTCTTCAAAAAACCTATCGTCTGCTATTTCTCTCTAAACCCGAAGTATTCACTAGGAAATCCTTCTGGCGTAGAAGTTATCATCACAATCCTTCGAATGTCATCTTGGTCCTTCCGTTTTCGAAGAAAGGTTAGTATATATCCTCTCTCTTGTTCTTCGATTTTTTCAGAACTCTTATTTACAAATCCTAGAATAGAAAATAGGAACAAACCGTAGAACCTAAATACTAGAGGCTAAATATTCTGAACATAAACCCATCCCGTATTCGGATGGACTGTAAAATAGAAATTTTTAGATCCCCTTCGTTGGTTTATAGATTCTTCTTTTAGATGACTGACAGAGATGAACTCGTGAAA
>JXTB01000611.1:199161-211365 GCA_002914805.1 Parasponia andersonii | reverse complement strand
CAATGACTAATTTTTTGGTCCATGAACAAGAATCTTTAACACCACCAATGCGGTTATCCATCACCCATGCTTTAATCGACTTTGGATTTCCTCTTTTATTAGAATAGAAAAACAAAACAACAGAGTCATTCTAAACTGCAAGTCTAATAAAATGACATCCCGGTACCGAAAGACAATTATTTGGTAATGGAAAGATATGAAATACCTCATCAAACAATTTAGAAGAAATGATAGTGTTATGCGTCCACAAATTCCAATAAAACACTCCAATATTGAAAACTTCTTTGTCAATATGTGGCAAACTCTCGAATTCAAGGTGAATTTCAATCTCTCTCCAAGAGTCACTTCTCAAACTGTAAAGCTCAGCTCTGGTTTCGTAGTACCCTAACCGATCAGGAAGAAAACCATTGAGTAGTTAACGAGCTTTCTGGATATCTCGAATAGAAAAGACAAGGACAAACAAGAGAAAAATAACCTGCTGGTCCAGTTGTAGACCTATTAGGAAAAATCAAATCTCATGATCTTTTAAAAAGGACTGTACAAAATAATTTACGACAATTAAATAAAGACTTGCTTGAAAACAAGTTACAACTCTAGAATCCATATATACGCATATCCCACCACTATAAGAAATTAGGTTTTTGCCGCGAAATGTTATTCTTCCTATTTTTAAAAGATCATGTTTAATCACTTCTCTTAATTTTTCCAATATCTAGTGTATATCTACATTGNTTACGGACTGAGTAATCAATTCTCATGGATTTTTATGGCTCCCTCCATGAACGGAAACTAAACTCTTCGATTATGAAAAATCCCAATACTGATTGTTGCGTAAAAAAACAAAAAAAAATTGGAAATTACATAAGATAATTTCACTCATGCTAAATTTAAAATACGAGAGTTTTTAGTGTTAGGTCCACGATGTTGACCTGTATTAGTAAACAAATTGGCGAAAATAATAAACTCAAGTTGTGAGAAAACTAACAAGTTATTATAACAAGTCTGTTGATATTGTAAAACACTTAGCAATAGATTTACAGAATCACTTACAATGGATTTGTATTAGCCGAAAATCTAATTTTGCAAACTTTTCATTCTTGCATCTTTGGTGTAAGTTTCCTTATTTAATGTGAATAATAGGGATTATTGCTGATGGATTTTTGTGACCAAGGTGGACCTAATTGATTGAGATATTTTATCTCATTTTTGCTTTGATTAAGTTTCTATTTTTAGCTTGATTCTTACTCTTTATTATCTCAAATCTTGGTTAATGATTGTTGGTAGGTGTATATAAGTAGAATTATAGTGATATTTCGTCCATTATAGTATAAATTACATTCTCATTAAATTAATGTAATTAATTTTATGAGCTATGAAGATTTTCTAATTAAATCTATTGTAATAGATTTCATTGTTTATAGAAAGTTTTTTTATTTGATTTTGATTGACTCTAATTAATTGTGAAATCAATCATTGCTTTTAAGGAAAATTTTTGCTGGTAAATAGAAGTGATTTCAGCTGATTAAGAAGAGCCAAAATCGTGGAGAACTTCTCTCAATGCATCTGGACACTTTTTAGGAACAATTCATGAAAATTGTTGCAACAGGTTTCTGACTGTCCAATTAAAGAATGATAACAGATTTTGTGGCAAATTATTCTTTTCTTATTTTCAGCTTATTTACACTAAGAGAGCACAAAATTGGGGTTAGAAATTCATCTATAAAAGCTCAACAAATCCAAGAGATTTGTATACACTTCATTTTGAGAGAAAATACTCTTTGAGAGAGCTTTTATGTAAGGCATGGAGTTTATTCTATTGTCATTGTGAGACTTAGAGAGCTTTAGAATTTTTTAGATTTTTTATTTGAGTTTATCTTATTCTTCGAAAGGAAGAACATTTTATCTTCGTTAGAAGATAGATCCGGACTAGTGAAGGGATTTCAAGTGCGAAGGATTAACAAGATGAGAGGAGTTTGCTAAATAAGATTAGTAGAGTTATTACAACACATTGCGATAATTGAAAAGAGAGAGTCTTTTATTGTATTAGTCAATTAGTGATTGTAATCTTGATACTTTACTAATTTGTTTAATATCTGGACATGGCCTCATGGAGTAAGAGAGAACTGAACCACGTTAAAAACGTCATGTGTTCATCTCTTTATTTTTATGTTCTATTGCAACCTATGCAATCGTTTTTACAACAACTTTTCATACATGTGTTACAATATAATAAATTATTAATTTAATCAATTAATTTATTATTTGCAATACCTAAAATAGATCTTCTAATTGGTATCAAAGTAGTGTCACTTAAATACTAGTGAGATTTTGGGATTTTTTTGATCTGTTTTATTAATATATCTCTTCTTGTAGAATATGATTAAGATGAATTAACCTTGTTGGCAAAAAGTTTCAAAAGATACATAAAAAGGATGAGAAAAAATAATGTTGCTCCAAAATCCTCCAATAGAAATAATTATTTTGATTCTAACAAGAACAAAAGAATTCAATGCAAGGAATGTGAAGGTTATGGTCATATTATATCTGAATATACCAATACCTTGAAAAAGAAGTCAAAAGCCATGATTACTATATTAAAGGATGCAGAATCCGATGGAAGCAAAAAGAAAGACATTGTAGGTAATGTTACCCTCACTACCCCCTTATTTTATGACTCATGATTTGTGTTGCAGAAAGATGGAGACTCTGTTACAACAAAATTGGTGTGTTATAATACATCTGTTGCTGAAGGTGATGTTGCAACAAAATTTGTGAAATCAGATGATGTTACAAATGAAGTTAATTCAGATGGTGACGAATCAGAACCTCATGATGATTCAATTCGAGTAGCATATCAGAAAATGTACACTCAATGGTTAAATGTATGTGCTGATAATCGGCTTTGGTAAGTGATAACACTACACTTATGAAATCTAAAGAAGAAAATGAAATAAAAGTGCAAAGTCTGAATTCTATCATTTTTGAAAAAGATAGAAAACTAAAAGAATTGTTTGTTGAACTTGAGAGAACTAAAAAGGGAGTGAAAATGTTGAGTTCAAGAACTGGAAAGTTAGATCATATTCTGACAACTGGAAAATCCACTAGAGACAATAACAACTAGAAAATCCATTGGAAACAATAGTAAATTGGGCTTCAAAAGTATGAGATCTAACTCTAAAACTATGTTTATGAAACCAACTACATCTGTTGTAACAACTCCAGTCTGTTGCAACTACTTCACGGTCTGTTGTAACAACAAGTAAAGCAGATGTTCGTTCAAATCCAAGTGATAAGACCTGTAAGTTTATTTCCGTTTACTATTCTTGTGGAGTTAAAGATCATATGTGACCAAGGTGTTTTGCAATGATGAATTTTTTTGAAAATAATTATTTGAACAGAAAATTTGCTTATCCATCTCAAAGAAAAATACCTAGGCCCAAAATCGATTTGTAAACTGGTTCCAAGCAAGTTTGGGTAAGAAAGTCTGACGTTAAATGTTTTGTTGCTTTTAAATATTTAAGAACATGTGCTATTAACTCATGGAATTTTGATAGTGATTGTTCTAAATATATGACAAGTAATTAGAACATTTTAACAGACTACAAATCTATGACCAGTGAAAAAGTCATTTTTAGAAATAGTGTCAATAGAAAAGTCCTTGGTAAAGTAATTTTGAAAAATGTACCTCATGTGAATGGACTTAAAGCTAATTTAATTAGCATAAGTCAAATTTGTGATCAAATTCTTTTTTTTAATTTCATTTATGATAAATGTTTGGTTTTGGATCATAATAGAAATTGTGTTTTGAAAGGTTGTAGATCTATTGACAACTATTATACCTTGGTTCAACTAGAAACATGTCATAGTATTACTATTAATAACATAAATTTATGGCATGAATGGCTTGGGCACTTAAATTTTAAATCTTTGAAAAGAATTGCAAGTACAGGTCTTGTTCGTGGTTTGCCAAAGCTTAACAAAAACAGTCTTTTGGAGTATGTGGTCCATGCCAACATGGAAAATAGTTGAAGATAATACACAAAGTTGTCTAAAGCATCACAACATCAAAGGTATTAGAACTGTTGCACATGGGTCTCATGGGTCCAGTGCAACTAGAGAGTATTGTAGAACAAAATGGTGTCATAGATAAAAGGAATTATACCTTATAGGAGATGGTCAGAGTGATGCTCAATAGTAAGAAGTTGCCCAAAAGATTGTGGGCCGAAACGAGATAAACACAACATGTTACACTATCAATCGTGTTTATCTCTTATCAGACTTGAATATTGCAACTCATCCTGACGATGTTACAATATCTGACGGTCATGCTACAACATCTGGTGACAATATTGCAACATCGGAAGAATAGAAACAAATTGTTGTCTAGCAAGAAACTGTACTCACAGTTGTCCTGAATGATCCAATCAAGAGTGAAGAAAAATCATCCATCAGACCTTATTTTAGGTAGTATTGATGATATTATGGTTACATAGAACAAGTATATCAATTCAAACAATTATGTATGTTATTTTCTCTATGATTGAGTCAATGGAACTGATTGAGAATAAAATAATCATTTTGGAACATGTTGAAACTGAAAAGTAAATTGCAGATATTTTCACAAAAGCCATTTATTTTGTAAAATTTGATTCCTTAAGGCAAGTCTCAGGAATTTTTTCTGCTTAAAGTTTTTGTTGTGTATTTTTCAGCTTCAGCCAAAAAACAATTTTTGTGAACTACAAGTGTTATTAGTGATGAAAAGATTTTAAAGAGTAAAGATAATTTTTTTTCGTTTCAATTATACTAGATTATTTAATTATCTTGAATTCTTAATCTTTTGATATTGAAATATCCAAGTTTTTGAGTCTTCGTGAGTTTTCTGGATTGATTTTTAATTGACCAATTCTAATATTGTCTTTTTTTTTTTGTTTTAAAAAAAAATCTAGCTATATAACAAATCGCTTGATTAGAAAAAGCTACCTACCATGAAGTATGAAACCATCCTTGAGTAATTTGGGACTCTGTATTACTAATTTGGAGAGGATAATCTACCAAGTGAAAAGAGCTACATTAGGGATAGAGTGAAAGCTACAAATAATGGGTATTTTTTTTTTAAAAGGCAGTGAACAAAAAGAAAATAAAATAAAAAATATACTGCCTATTGCATGTGAAAAAGCTAGAAACTACGTGAAAATTTTAAAAAAGAGTTAGTCATTTAGTTTTTGATTTAGTTTATTCATCTTGTTTTCATAAATAAAGGAGATTTGTATATCAAAAGTTTAACAATACATTATAATTTTAAAAAAATTTCTTTTCAAGAATGAAATTAACATGATTCTTTTCCTTATTTTCTTTTTATCTAAATAATGCCTTGAGTTTATGAAATTATTTTGACTAAAATTGAATTTTATTTTTTTCTTTATGTATGGCAAAATTTAAAAAAAAATGGGTCTTTTTGAGGAAAGTGTGTGATCTATTCAAAGCATGTTGCAACATAATTCCACTTTTCTATTTTATTGTCGTATCAGTTTCCTGATTTTTCTAGTTTTATGAGATTGGTTGAGAATTTCGAGTACATATTGTGATTTGTGTTTTGTATCTAACTCTCAAAAAAGCCACTGTTTTTCTTCTCTTTTGCTTTTTCCGTTCTATTCTAGTTGCAGATTTTATCCTTAATCATGGTGTATATGTTATTTGTCACATATCATTTGAAAAGCAAAGCAATTGATGAGGGGAAATGGCTACTGAAATTGAAGACTTGTATTGTTGTTCTTGCTACTGTACCTGTTGTAACATTGACTTTCCCTGTTGCAACAGAATTTAGATCTGGTTATTTATCATCGCCTCACAAGTTACTAGTTCTATAGATTTGGAAGTCTTGAAATATGATTAGGCTCAACAGTGTAAAGAAACGGAAACTATGGAGAAAGTGCAGCTTGAGATCGTGCCCAAATTGACTTTGCTTGCAGGTTCTTCTGTGGCAGCCACTAGTTCTGCTAGCTCTTCTTAGCCTATTACTCTAATTTCTCCTACTGTTGTAATAGATCTTGAACATCCACTAACAAAGAAATACAAGAGAAGCTTGACCTGATTTGCTGATTGCAGGATCTTGGACAACGAACTTTTTTTTCCTTTTCTGAATTGCATTTTAATTTGTGGTATTTTCAAGTCTTAGTTTATTTATGTTTGGGTCTTTCAGATTATTTTGTTATTTTCTTCAGAGTTTGGATCTCTCTTGATAAAAAGGGAGAGATATCAAAACTGTTTAGTCAAAATTATTGGTCAAAACTGTTGGTTGGTTATGTTTTTTAGGAGAAATTTTATTTCTTATGCTTTTTATTTTATTCTCATATTTCTTGGTATGAGATTGTGTTTGATAGGGGGAGCATTTTTGTTTTGAATATTTATTTAGAAATTTATTATGTGTATTTACAGGTTGTTTTTGAACTTGAGTTATGTTTCAGTTATGGGACTGATTTTGCCAAGTAGATGCCAAAGGGGCAGATTGTTAGGTCCACGGTGTTGACTTATATTGGCGAACAAATTAGCAAAAATAATAAAGTCAAGTTATTATGAGAAAACTAACAAGTTATTATTACAGGTTTGCTGATGTTGTAAAATATTTGTTGCAACAGATTTATAGGATCACTGACAATGGATTTGTGCTGGCCGAAAATCTAATTTGGGAAATTTTTTGTTCTTGTATCTTTGGTCTAATTTTTCTTATTTAACATTTCTAAAAGGATAGTAGGGATTATTGCTGATGGATTTTCATGACCATGCTGGATTTCATTGATTGAGATATTTTATCTCATTTTTCCTTTGATTAAGTTTCTATTTTTAGCTTGATTCTTGTTCTTTATTACCTCAAATCTTGGTTAAAGATTATTGATAGATGTATAAGTAGATTCATGGTGATATTTCGTCCATTATAGTATAAATTGCATTCTCATTAAATTAATGTAATTAATTTTATGAGCTGTTAAGATTTTCTGATGAATCTGTTGCAATAAATTTCACTATTTATAGAAAATTTTCTTATTTGATTTTGATTGACTCTAATTAATTGTGAAATCAATCATTTCCTTTAAGGAAAATTTTTGCAAGTAAATAGGAGTGATTTCAACTGATTAAGAAGAGCCAAAATCGTGGAGAACTTCTCTCAATGCACCTGGACACTTTTTAGGAACAATTCGTGAAAGTTGTTATAACAGATTTCTGACTATCTAAATAAGAAATGACAATAGATTTTGTAACAAATTATTCCTTTCTTATTTTCAGCCTATTTACATTAAGAGAGCACAAAATTGGAGCTGAAAATTCATCTATAAAAACTTAAGAAGTCTAATGGATTTGTATGCACTTTATTTTGAGAGAAAATACTCTTTGAGAGAGCTTTTATGTAAGGCATAGAGTTTTTTCTATTGCCATTGTGAGACATAGAAAGCTTTAGAGTTTTCTAGGTACTTTATTTGAGTGCATCTTGTTCTTCAGAAGGAAGAACATTTCATCTTCGTGAGAAGACAAATCTGGACCAGTGAAAGGAGCTCACATGCGAAGGATCAACATTACGATAGGAGCTCGCTAAACAAGATTAGTGGTGTTGTTATAATACATTATGACAATTGAAAAGATGGAGCCTTTTATTACATTAGTCAATTGGTATTTGTAATCTTGTTACTTTATTAATTAGTTTAATTTCTAAGCATGGCCCCATGGAATAGGAGAGGTCCAAATCACGTTAAAAATATCTTGTGTTCATCTCTTTATTTTTATGTTGTAATAATTTTTCATACACGTATTACAACAAAATTAATTAATTATTAATTTAATCAATTAATTAATTATTTGGTAATACCTAAAGCAAATCTTTCAATTAGTTTAAGTTTGACACATTCAAGATTATAAGAATAAATTCTTAATTACAATCCTTTAGTACAAAGAAACGCCTTTTGATTTCAATTATAGTGAAGTTTTTTTTAAAAGAATAATGAAGTCAATTAACTTGTATAACTTAGGAGAAATCTAGGTGATTTTAGACTGTAGGTGTACTCAACTTAATTAATTAAGTTATCTACATACTTCATTGAGTGATCAAGTTACTTGTAGTTCTACAAATTTTGAATTGAAAATTAGAAAATTCTAAGAGATGACCATGTAGAGGTATTGATAGCAATATTTTAGAATTTATAAAATTCTGATTAATGACCATGTTGTGAAATTGAGAAAATTTTAGGAGTTGGTGAATTCCTAGATAAATGACCTTTTGTCGAATTATAGGAGTTGTGTTTATATTTGGAATTAAATGACTTTCTTAGGATTTTGAGAAAAATTAATTTAATTTGGAAATTATAATTATACTTAAGTTTTGCAACTAAGTTGCTCACGTATCTTTTTAAAGGAATCAAGTCAACGTAGTTCACAATATTTTTTTAGTTTGGAAAATTTGAGATGAATAAGCTCATTGGTATTTTAGAGATTTTTATCATTTGATATGGATTTAGAAATTTTGAGGTAAGTTCTCATTTGGAATTTTAGGAACTTTTGGAAATTTGATTTAAACTTACAACTGCACTTAGTATATTTTTAGGTTGCCTACGTATTTTTTGTGTTATCAAGTATGACGTAGTTCACGATATTTTGCATTTTAGGTTCATTTCTTAGCAATCTTAGTTTATAGAATTGTACGCTAACCAGCATCTAGTTAGGTGTTAAAGGTTTTACAGATTCTGATTGGGCATCTTGTGATGATGACCAAGGGGATACAAGACTGCATATACCTTGGGGGCCCGTCCAGTAGGGAGTCCAATATAGTGCCCTTGCACAAGCTGCAACTACAGTACAATCCTTATTTTGACTTTGGAGTGAAGCTCACTTCTAGTCCTATTCTGTTGTGTGACAACTTGGACACGGCTCGTTAGCATCTAATCCAGTTTTTCATTCTTTTACTATGCACAATCAAAATAAATGTGCTCTTCATATGAGAAAAGGCTGTTGTAAATAGTTTGATCTCAGGTATGTTCCTACTAAGGAGCAAGTGGCAGACGTATTTTTTTATTTTCTTTTTTTCCTGAAAGCAGGCAGATGTACTTATTAACATCTCTCAGGATGTCATTCTCACAATCTCATACACAAACTTACCACAGAAAACTTCCCATTCCGCTTGAGGGGAAGTATTGAAGAAGTTAGTTAAAGATGTTAGCCGAGTCTGTTTTAGACTTGCTGAGGTGTCAGCGATGTTATTTTTGTAATAACAGAACTATTAGTTCGTTCAATTCAATTAGGATTTGAAGCTCGTATAAATTTCTAGAGTATGTCTGCATTTATTGTAGTTGGTTTTATATAAATAAGCAGCTTAGGCTCTTAGATCATCACCTGCGCTGACCTACTTCTTCTCTTGACGTTTAATCGTTTGATCTCTGTTTTACTGTATTTTTCGAAATGAGAATAACAAGACAAACCCCACTGGTGGAATAGATAGAGCCTATTTAGCAACATCCTTACGATCTGGCGTAGCCAGAGATTGAAATTATTATCTCTAAACTACTTACAAATCTGATCAATAAAAAGAAATATCAAAATATCAAAGTTAGTTTGGCAACTAAAAAACTAAATTTATATAGAGACGAATCTTTAAATAAATTTCGTCTTTTATTACATTTGCTCCGTATACGAATTCAGAGAGTCTATCTAGCTAAATTTTTAGATATGAAAATAACAAAAAGAATTTCGTATCTATATCCATTTCGTGGAGATTTTTGTCCCCAAAAATTTAATAGATGAAAATTTAAACTTTCGTCTCTAATTAATACACTATAGATATGAAAAGTTTTGGTCTCTAAAGATTTCATGTCTAAATACTACTTTTCTTTAGTGAGCTCCCACGCTTTCAAAATGAAGGAGTCGATTTTCTTATCCCAAAAAGATTGGGATAGCCGTAGTCTCCCCCAAACCACTCCAAACTCCTTGGGCAATGTAAGCTATGCTCATTAGCCCACCAGCCGGCAAGCTAATCAAATGACATCATTCAGTTGTAAGTGCTTTCTTTGATGGAGCAAATGCAATAATTCCTTTATACTCCTTGTCCATAAATGGGAAGCATAGAATTTCGTTCTTGCTACAGATGTGAGATGCCACAAATATAAGCACACTGAAAAATCAAATGCCGATAAGCACTATTGTCCTATATCTCCGAAGAGAAGATTGGGACACGAGATATAGGGTCATTCATGTCATTCGCAGTGAGTAGCACGACCTTGTACTTGATGCTACAATTACAATAATATGATATTCCACAGCTGCAGTTGGGCTCGCACATCATTCCACACCTATGTACGCTGTAGTCTTCTTCTTCTTCTTCTATTTCCAATGCGGAAGCCTCAGGGAGTGCAATCGATTGCCTAGTTAGCGGATTACAAACATAAAAATTGATTCAAGTTCGTTGAACAAGTAACAAGTCATTGAATGACGACACTACATAAGGACGCAAAAAACCACAAAAAAGTCTATATAATTACTAGATGATGATGATGATGATAGCTTTGGTTGCTCCGAAAAGAATTCATGGGATGGTTGAGGCGTGCCCAGTAGTAGGGTGTTCTACCACCTGAGGAAAAACAAATATACTAAAACCTCTTTAAAATAATATTATTGGGACGAGGAAAATTATTATTTTAGAGATGTTATTTATTTATCAATAAATTAATAATTTATTAATTTAAGAAAGAATTTTATGTTTTGAATCTTGGATAAGTATTTTTTTTAAAATTTTTATGTATGAGGTATAAATCAAAAAATAATTAATGTGGTTAAATTTTATATTGCAAATATATAATTTCGAAAAAAAATTATCATGCATATAGTTTTTGCCTTTCTAGTGTATGCCATAGAAAAAATGTTGAGCATCTTTTCAATTATCGTAATAAAGATGACACAATAAAAGTATCAAGAAAGAGATTGTTCAAAGAATATTGGATGTAGCTTATGGTGATCTTGATCTAAATGACAATTGTCTTTACCAAATGTTCCTAAAAAAATATATATTTCAAATCATAGTAACCTTAGATAACTACTTTTCACGACATGAGGGGATTAAAAAAAAACCAAATGTAGTACTCAAATTCGACTCTTGACACATAAATCAAAATAAATGCTGAACCTTATATCTCGAAATTTGTGTCGCTTTGAAACGTATTACTGTTATACATCAAAAACTCATTTCTCGATATCTTATTAGATCCAAATCTAAAGTCAAAATTTTTTTTTGAGATTTTGAACCTTAGGTTTTAAATTTTGAAAGTTACAAAAATGCTGCTGCTTCAAAAATATTTAGAAAATAATGTCTTTTCTAAATATTTACAAAAATATCACTTTTTTGCTGTTCTAATCCTCCAGTCCACGACCCAATCGGCCCAACACGTGTTATAGTTAGAAAAATGCAATTGTTTTCATTTTTCTAAATCTGATTACAAATATATCAACTTTCCATATCTATTTATAAGAACACCAACTTTTCCATATTCAGCACAAAGCCTATTATCAATCATATCAGACTTAGGCCCAACACTAAGTCAGTTTTAAAAAATACCATTTCTGTAAATCCGACTTATAAAAATACCAACTTTTCTTTTCCAAATTTCTTATAATCCGAGTTTCAAATCCACACAATTCAGCCACTCATTTTTATACTTTAATTTACTTAATCTCGCGGCCAACAACAAAATTAGTTATATAAATACCATAAATGTTAATAATAAAATTGTTCAAGAGGTTACGATATTTTACTAAAAGAATTCCAACTCATGGCGAACGGGTATATAACGTCACGGACAGCCAACCGAGTCCACCCGCATTGCTGTTGAGAGGTTGCGGTGGTGGAAACGTTTCGTAAAAGCTCCTCGATCTCGTCCTCGATGGCGGCTCAAGCAAGGAGCTCGATGCCGGAGCTTCATCACCGGTCAGAGTGGATTGGAAACCGCTCACCCGCGGCCAATGTAAGTTGACGTGATGGTGTGGTTATCTTCCTCTTGCACGCGACGATGGCTCAAAACGTAGTTTCATGTAGTGGCGACCTTGGCTTGGCAGCTTCGGGAGGTTTGGTGTTGGTTGGCTTGGTTCATATCGAGAGAGGGAGATGAGATGTTGTCGTTTATGAAAGAATAATGTGAATAAGAGGAAGATAAGGAAAATAAAGAAAAAGAAAGG
>JXTB01000611.1:156827-197117 GCA_002914805.1 Parasponia andersonii | reverse complement strand
CCAAAATGTTCTTATAGTAACTAAAACACTCATAAAATTTAAAATTACCCAAAGATAACAATTTAATTCAGAAAATAATAAAATACCCAAAAATAACTATATGAACCACAAAATATCCAAAATGCCTCTAGAGTAAATAAAAACTCATAAATTAAAAAAATATAGTAAAATACCCATATAATTTACAAAATACCTAAAATGCCCCTATAGTAATGAAATACTCAAAATGCCCTTATAGTAAGTAAAATACTCGCACATGTACTCTCAAAAAACCAACAATTCCTTTCTTAAATCATGAACACTATAATGGTCACGACACGTAAATTGGTTTGGTATGTTTTTGATCATAATAATTAGAGTTATTCAGTTGTGATGATTAAGAGTATTCAAAACGAGTTGACATGTCATAACAATGGTTGTAGTCACAGTCATAATGTGTACATTTATTTGTATACATAGTGACTTTAATACATGCATGCATTATTTTAGTCATCCAAAAAATTACTATAGACCCGTTCAGAAGTTGATGAGAGATTATGCATCTTGATATCAATTCTTAAATTATCCAATTTATATAGTTTGGGATTACACGTTATGTGTTGTTGTTTACTTATAAATATTGTTTTTTGGTCGATTTCTGATGGTATTTCCCTGTGTTCTCTGGGTGTGTACGTATATGTACCACACTTAGGGGAGCTGGGGGAGATGTTACTGAAATTTCGACGTGAACGGAACAATATTTGAGTGAATGATGTACGACATAACAAAATAATCCTGAATAGGATAGAGCCTTACCCTTTAGAAATAGAGTGATAAGGTGGATTTAGGATATGTTTTGCATAATTATCCAAAACCATTCTATCTGAAAACTAAGTTGTTATAAATAATAATAGTGAGGATGCCTGTGGACAAGAGTTGGATGTATTTGAAAGATTATTGATATGATGCATATTGGAATGGTAAAATTGCATTTGCTGAAAAGGTAAAACAATATGTCAATGACCAAAGAAAAGTTAAATGCCCTTATCTGATATGTCGGAATGTGTTGCATTAGACTATTAAAATATTAGAAGCATATTTGATACACAATGGGTTTGATTCATCGTACACTTATTGGATATTCCATGGAGAAGTTGTTGAGATTCATCTTCCTCGTAATGATGTTTGCGTAGAAAATGTTGATCCGATAGATGAGATGGTGGAAATATTGTAAGATTTTATTGGGACAGAAAATGCAGATGGTAGTGAAAATTAATACGATATTGGAGATGATGTAGCAATGAGACCATTTGTATCTGGCCAACAATATGATGAGTTATTCTCTGAAATGGAAGTTGAGTTATATCTGGGATGCACCAGTTATTTATCTTGGATCTTCTTGGTCAAACTTATGTATTTGAAAGTAATGCATAAGTGGACCAATAAGTCATTTGATAGTTTATCGAAATTATTGAAGGATGCATTTCTAATTGACAATAAGATACCACAATCGCATTATGATGCAAAGAAGTGGATGTCTCAGTTAGGTTTGGGATATAAGTCTATTCATATATGCCAATATGATTGTGCATTATTTTGGAAGGAGAATTGTGACATAGAGAATTGTCCTGTTTGTGGTACCAATTGATGGGTAGACAAAAATACGAAGGGAAAAAAGGCACCTCACAAAGTATTATGATATTTTCCATTAACACCATGATTAAAGTGTCTGTATAGGTCCATACATACTGCAAAAAAAAAAAAAATGGCATTTTAAGGGTTGTTCAAACGAGGAAGGGATGTTATTTTATGATGTCTTTTTTAATTCATGGATCACTATCTCCTAGAAAGAATATTGATGTATTTCTAAGACCGTTGGTGGACGAATTGAAGCATTTATGGTATGCTGGAGTTGAAACTAGAGATATTGTTGATAACAAACTGTTTAAAATGCGAGTTGTATTGATATGGACTGTAAATAATTTTTCAGCTCATAGTAGTTTATCTAGATGGAGTGGGCAAGGATAAAAGGCATGTCCTACATGTAACAAAGATACTCTATCAATGCGTTTAAGAAAAAAGACTTGTTATGTAGGGCATAGATGTTTTCTTCTAAAATCTCATGTATTTCAAAAAAGTTCACTATTTGGTGGGAAGATAGAGAGAAGAAATCCACCAAGGGTGTTTTCTAATGAAGATATGCTGTAATAACTCAGTCATGTATGACCTAATTTTTCAGGTTAATATCCAAAATATGGTAGAGTGAAACGGAAAAGAGACAATAAAGAACTCAACTAGAGAAAAAAGAGTATATTTTTTAAGCTTGAGTATTGCTCATCACTAAAATTAAAGCACAATCTTGATGTTATGCATATTGAGAAAAACATATGCAATAGTGTTCTTGGTACAATGTTGAATATTGAAGGCAAATCTAAGGACATAATGAACGCAAGGCGTGGCTTAGAAGATTTAAATATCATATTAGAGTTACATGTTGTGGAAAAAGGTAACAAGTTGATTACACATCAAGTAGAGTACACTTTCACTGCTGATGGATTTGCAAGTAATCTTCGAACCAATGTAATTGATGATGATACAAAAATTATCGGGTCGAAATAACATGATTGCCATATTATTATGCGACGTCTGTTGGCACCAGGAATTCGTCCTTTTGTGAATAAAGACATCTTATTCACAACAACTGAGTTATGTAACTTTTTCCAGCTCATCTGTTCAAGGACTTGAAATGTGAAAGACATGAAGAAATTTAAGGTTGACATAGCTCTTATTCTTTACAAGCTTTAGCGTATTTTTCCTCCTACTTTTTTTTGATATCGTGGTGCATTTGATGATTCATTTGCCAAAAGAGGTATTACTTGGAGGACTTGTTCATTATAGATAGATGTATCCTTATGAGCGCTATATAAAGAAGTTGAAAAACTAAGTTAAAAGGAGTTGAGACTAAGTTCAACCGGTTGGAAAGGAACGAAGATCCCATTCAAAATAGCCCGAAGCCGAGATTGTCAGTTTTCCAATCATGTTGTCGTCTAATTGGTAAAAAAAATATTGTTTATCTTGATGATCGCTTGCATAAGAAAGCTCACTGGTATATACTGAACAATTGTCCTGAAATCCAGATTTATTTAGAATGAGTGCTGTCAATTTATATTTGGATTTACTAATACAATTTGATCAGTAATTTAGTCAATTTATTAATCTCAATGTTATACTCTTCATCAGTGAACATATGAGAGAGCTTCAACAAAAATGTGGCAATAATTTAAATGAAGTCCAAAAATCAGAGTTTTCATCTTGGTTTTATACAAAAGTATACTTAAATTCTATTCATTCTAGTTTTGTCCATTATGAGAGAATTACTTAAATTATTATCATTGTAGTTAATTTTATGTCATATGTTGATTATCATATGTATCATCTACGATCAAATGGCAGTTCTGAAGCAACTAATAAGTTATATGCTTTGGCATCTAGACCAAATTTCAACATTTTGTCCTACTCGATATTTGTTGTAAACGGTATCCGATTTGTAGCACATAATCAAAACTCCAGACGTAAAACTCAGAATAGTGGAGTTTGTATTCTAAAATTCGATGGCAAAACATTTTATGTGCATCTAGAAGATATACAATAGTTCACTTTCTTGAACCAATTGTATATCATCTTGTTTCGGCGTAAATGGTTTAACACCGACCCTCGGAAGAAGAAGTTATGAATAGAGAAAAATATAACTAGTATTGTAATGAATTCCGCATGGTACAAAGATAAACCTTACATTTTTGCTTTTTAAGTAAAGTAAATTTTCTATATAAATGATTTGTTGCACGACTGTAATTGAAAAATAGTTGGAGACTTGACTCAATGTAGTGGCTAAGATATTCCGATGTTGAGGACACCAATACTAAGTTAATTGTATTGCAGAATTCGAATTCCTCTAATTTTATTCTAACAATTAACCTTGGATATCTGGAGCCCATTTCTATTCCTCAAGAAAATCTTATGTCTGATGCTTGAGAAAACAATATCAATACTAATTATGATATTGAACAGGGGAATGGTGATTTCATAAATAATATTGAACTTGAGGACTATATAATATTAGATTATGAAGAAGCTATGTTTGAGGAAGATGATAATGACATTGATGATGATGTAGATGAAATCCCATCTAGTAGTGAGTTTGATAGTGATTAGGATTATTGTTTAATTTTTTTCTTACTCATGTAAAAGAAATTTTATGCTATTAATGATTGAATTCTTATAATTTAATTTCAATATTAGTATACATTTTTTAATTATAATATACTTGTCAACATTAAGACTTCCATATAGTTATGGCCATTGTTGAGCCTAGTCATTATGGTGGTGATAGTGGTGCTGACCCTCCACGGTGTCTTATTAGAGTCCCACAATGATGAGAGTCAGGTATTATTCTTGTTATTTGTTACATATTAAATTTTACTTTTTCATTACTTTAGATATGTGGACCATTACCTGCTTACTAATATACTTATTTATTTGACAAACCCTATTAGGAGGAATGTGAGGTCGAAAAGTAGGTCATTGAACCTACATCAGCTATTTGAGAAAAAAAGGAGGAACCCTCTTCCGATCAAATTCGATAAGGCAAGAGGCACTTGGCACCTAGTCAACGACTATCAAAAATACTTATCCTAATTGATTGGCGTGCTTGTCTGATAGAATATGAATCCGTGGTATAAAAATTCGAAGGGGAAGATCATTCCTGTTGTCGAAGTAAAAAATTTATTACATTTGTTAAATAATATAATTCTATATATAATTATAATATAATAATAATTTTTGTAATTATAGGAATTTTTTGAGTACAAAGATCTTGACGATGACAACGATGATTTGGCCAATGCCAGAGATGACGTCCTTAGAACTGTGACAAATATATATACTAACCGGAAGACCGAGCTTAGTGAGCATTTCAGGCTCATTGGAGGCGGCAAAAATGCTCTTGACTTGGAGATGGGACGTTCCAAAGTGCCTAATAAGATGGATGTCGTGACATAAGGGCATTGTTGCGACCTTTTTGATTCCCCAGAGTTTAGAGTTAGAATGTAGTTATCAATTATTCATTTATTTTTAAGTAATAAACTATCATATTATAATTATTTTTTTTCTTATAGGTGATGTCTAAAAAAAATGCTGCAAATAGCATACGTCAATTGGCGGTGAGTAAATAGGGAAATGCTTCAACTGCTCATAAACAATATAAAAAGGTAATAAAATTGTGATTTTTCTTATAATAGTTTTTATTTTTAAAATATTAACTTTTAATAAAAAAATTATGTCCTTTTAAATATTTTTAAAGCGCAATACTACTAGTGACAAGCTTCAACCTGTCGTTGAGAGTTTCAAGAATTGCTACTTCACTGAACAGACTAGATGGTCAGGTGTACAATTTGAGGCCAATTATGTATGTCATTAATTAATTTTTTAAAACTAGATCTCTATTTTTTTTCTATATACTAATTTTAATCTATTTTATAGAATAAGATGCTTGAGACTCATAACACTTAGTCTCAAGTATCTTCCCAATCTAGTTTGAACTCATTTACTTCTATCATTGATGCTCATATTACGGATGAGGTTCTCAATATACGTCGTGGATTTAGGAGAGCTATCAAACGTAAGTTGAGTAAGTCCGCTTCTAGTACTAGATCTGTCCCACCAGATTTTCTACCGCTAGTACCTGAGGATGTCCAACGATACTTACATGAGAGCCATCAGTATATGACGATAGCCCAGCAATGAGAGGTAGCTACTCAGGAGATGATCGCTCTACAACAGTGATCAATAGATGCTCAGGCGGCGCAGATAACGCATATACAGAAGATTTTGTCATCGCCAGTACTAGACGTCAACATGTCTACCTCTACTCCTATCCATCTAGGGTCAACCTCAACATCATTTATCACGATGCCCCTGCATCTGCCACTGCCACCTCATTTCGCCCATCCTCCCCTGACTCATCAAGAAGATGACAATAAAGAAACCAAGGACAAAGACTTAAGCTTGTAAACTTTTTTCTTTTACTTTCAGACACCATTATATATTTTTAGTTTTTGACAATATTTTTTGATTTTAATGTCATTTAAAATATTCCTTACTTTACTTTTACTAATTATTAATATATATTTTATTTATTTAAATTTTATTTTTTAATAGTTAAATATATAAAAATTATTATTTTAACTACATAATTAAATATTTAATTAAAAAATAATTCTATATAAAGCGATGACAATTAGGTTACTAAATTAATTAATTAAAAAATGAGCCCTTAAGCGATGACATTTGTCGCCGCTTTAGGTTACTAAATTAATTAATTATTTAATTAAATAAAAATTCACCCTAATTGTCATGCTCCAAATAAAAATTCAGCGGCAACAATTTCAAAATTATCGCCACTAATGGTCAGCCAGATGACATTTCTATCGACTTTTTAGCGGAGACAACTATTGTTGGTATAAATTATTTAATACGGGGACAATGCTTATCGCCGCTTTAGGGGAGCTATACCAGGAAACCTTTAGCGGTGACTCTAGGATTTAATACGGTGACAAATGTCACCACTCTATTTCTATTTTGTTGTAGTGATTTATTATGTATCTATCTTCTACATTTTATCATATAACAACATTATTATTATTATTATTCAAAAAAATTATTTTAAATAAATTATCTTATTTTTAGTATTTTTAGCTTTATTATACATATAAAAAATATTGATGCCTTAATAATATTATGTATGGTTGAAAATAACATTACATGCTTCATATAGAGTGTTCATAGAGTAGGGGCTCAATCAGCTACATTCACAATAAAAAAACAACCACACATTCAAAATCTGGCCCGGAACCCTAACCAGTGGTAGAAAGTGTCACGATAGAAAGACCAAGACTGTGATTTTTAATAATTTTAAGTGAAAATAATAATAAACAATAGTCTCTAAAATTTTAGAAAAAATTTGAGCACTTGAAATTTAAGTTTTTAGTCCTCAAAAGTAAGTAAATTGCAAGATTTGGACAAATTTGATAATTATGATATTATCTTCCAGTTTTAAATTTCCAAGAAATTTTTCATTTTAAGTTTAGAGAAAATCCTAATTATTAGTTTTTTTAAAAAATTATTAATTCATGAAGTTTAATGAAACAGTTTAATTTAAAACCCCAGACCTAAAGTTCAAATAATTTACCTAAAATCATTTTATTTTCTAAGTACTTCATTTGATAGCAAAAATCATCCTTATACATCTACTTAGTAAATATATTTCTATTGGCTAAATAAATTTGACTTAGAAAAGGAGAACTGATACAGAGTACAAACCAGCCAATGAAGAGGATTAGAACTACAAGCATATGTCAAGCCACCAGAATAATTACTACAAAGTAAATCGATACCTGAAAAGGGGAGGAAGTAGGGGAGTGAGCACGTGAATGCTCAGTAGAAATTCAATTACCATTTTGAATTGATGCAATTTTACTAAATCTACATGGTTAATACCTTCTCCAAAATCTATTTATAAACCAGGTATAACATAATTAATATCTTGAGTAGTCACATATTCAAAACCAAAACCAGAAAATACATATTTGTACATATCATAATTCAACTCATCCCATGAGCTCACACCCTCTCATCACGAACTAGAGTAACTCGTACTACATGTACCAAGTATTCTTTGCCTGATAACTATCCCAGAATACCGTAGGGATACCCATGTATCTAGCCTACTGAACCAGAGAGGTAACTGAATGTCTATACCTATCAAAGAGGAATAATCAAAAAGACCTCGCACGAGTTTATGGGTTTTCACCGAAGGCAGATATACTAGTCTGCCTACTATAATATCGCTATACCTAGGATGTATCTCATGTGTGATCCTATGGTATGTACAACATGTAATAAGATATATATAATAACCATGTAGAACATAATTAGACAATGTTTTAAAACTCCGCTTGATACTATTCCGGAATTTACTATACCATAGGTAGGAAATCCGCTAAATCAACTAAGATTACGATTTTATAAATATGTATAGAAGTTACACAGTCTAATTATAGAATAATCCAAGATTTTCCAATAGTTCATTAAAATATTATTTAATTCATGATTTTTCACAAAACGGTCATGATGCAAATTTTAAATTAAATCATATATAAAACTAGGTAATTGAATCCTTACCTCAATCGAGTGTCCAAATAGTGTTACGGTGATATAGAGGATGTTTGGCGTCATTTAGGTGTCGTTTGGAGGATTGGGTGTTATTTTCGAACCATTGATCGATAGTTTAAAACTCGATTTTTAATCAGAGCCTCAGATTGTGAACGAACTTCACCGTTGAATTTAGAATACCCAAAAACGCTAGATTAGATATATAATTTAACTAATTTGGACTTGGGTCGAACCTGGACCCACGACATGCAAATCGAGGCAATCTAAGCCTTTAGATTTAGATTTTTATGCCCGTCACCAAATATATATATATATATAGTCAATATATATATCAGAATTTTTGTTTTCACGAGTACATCACAAATATGAATGATCTAATGGTCGGATTGAAAATTTTAAATATAAAACTAAAATAGCTCAAAATTGACAACAATGACAAAATTAAATCTGGGCAATATTAAGTTAAGATATATATATCACGTTAAAGATCGTGACGAGATGAGTTGTGTCACAACCCAAAGCCAGGGTCAGTGACAAAATGGGTATTTCATAAAATAGAAATACCAAAAATTATTTTTTTTAAAAATTGACTCAATTAATTCAAAAATTTGCCCTGGGGACTCTACCCTTTCAAAACTAGCCTTCACAAACTTTTTAATTGAAAATAAAACCCCACAGTTATGCGTCACTCATTTAACATAAACCGTAATTAAAATAATTATTTAATAGTCATGCATCTCAAATCATCTCACACTCAAATACAGACATAAGTAATATAAACTGTGTCCAAATCTCATATTCTAGTTTATAAAGTTTAATGAAAATCAAATTCCTACTCAAATTTAAATATTTCACAAGTCTCGTAGGAATTTACCAAAATATAAATAAACTAGTTATTCTGCTAATGTCTCGATCTAGTTCTTCTGGTCCAAATCACACTGAGTACTACCTGAGGGGAAGAAGGGGTGAGCTTGCGCCCTATAGAGAATCGATTTCAAGATTTTATATATATAAGAAATATACTCATGTTGAAAGTCCTGTATGGTTAGTAGTCCACTCAAGCAGTTCACAAAACCCAAGTGGAAATCATAGTCTAATAGTTCAAATATTCCAAACTATTGTAAAACATCCATAAAAACCAGTACATATCTATTCATATAAACATATAACCATGTATGCAATCATGAAATGCTAGTAGATTACTTGTAAGTCTGAGCCACCTAAAGAGGTGTTGTAAGTCCGATCACCCGATGTGGGGCATCGTAAGTCCGATCACCCAATGTGGGACATCGTAAGTCTGATCATCCAATGTAGGGCATCGTAAATATGTGAATGTATACAAATGTTATATGAATGATTGAATAAGAATATACACCATTTCCACAAAATCTCAAAATAATCCATGCAGTATTCTTTAATCAAACAATATTTAGTCCTCAAATCGTATTGGATTTTCTAAAAATTTCGGCATTATAACAGCCATTTTTGATCAAAACCCAAAAATCTAATTTCCTATAGAAAATAATTTCAAACAGTATATATATGACCCGCTAACCAGTGTAACGTGCCTCCCAATTAGTTTATATCTCAAATCAAATTAAAATAGATATAAACATAATTTTTATAAATCAAGAAATTCCATATTTATCAAAAATATATGAAAACCAAAATTAAACCAATTTGAAGATCAAGTAATCGAATCCCTACCTCAATCGAGTATCCAACTAACATTACAAGGCTATGGAGAAAGTTTGGCATCGTCTCGGTGTCGTTTGGAAGAGCGGATGTCGTTTTCGAACCTTTGGTTCCTTGGTTTGAAAACTTGATTTTCAATGGAGCTTCAAATCATGAAACAGACTTCACCACTAAATTTAGAGCACCCAAAAATCCTAGGTTAGATATATAATTTGTCAAATTTAGATGCGGACCCCATAGCACGTAAATCGAGCTAAATTTGAGCCGTTCGATTTCGTTTTTCGGACCAGTTTCAGAACATAGTTAATATATATCTCATTTTCACCATTTTCAATGTAGATTCTAAAAATCATATTAGTTTTAAAATCTAATAGTTCGATCGAAAAGTTAATTCTAAAACCATGTACACATAAAATTATCCAACGAAATTAAACTCAAACGGAGCAAAATTGAGATACGAGGTACTTACCACCAAATTTCCCGTGAGGAGACGAGTCCACGGTGATCAGTTTCTTAGTGAACGGTGGCCAGAATCGGCTCCAGTGAGCAAAACAAGCCGCGATATTTTTTGCCGTTTTTCGGCGATCGCGGGCTCCGATGCAGCTGGTTCTAGAGGCAGAAGCTTCGTCCTACAGGGGGACATCGATGCCGGTCAGTGGTGCGGGGCAACGGAGGCCGAAGGTAGCTTAACGGAGCTTCATCGGATTTCGGGTTTTGGATTTTTTTCTCCGGGATTTATGGGTAATTTTCGAACTGTGGTGCCACGTGTCAACTTTTGGTGAATTGGGCACTATTTTAGTTATTTACATTTTGACCTAGTATCCTGAAAATCTTCTCAAAAACATCCTTGAATAATTACATTTTGACCCCAATTTTTAAACTTTTTTCACACTTTTTTCCAAACGAATCTAGACCTAAATCTGTCCAAATTCATCCAATTTTTTTTTTATTTTATTTTTTTGAAAAAAAATTGGGTCAAAAGACCACAATACCTTTTCTTAAAATAAGGGGTTTTACAAGTTGAACCTAACCATTTTCACAGTGAAACATCGACGGAATCGGTGCCGGCATCGAAAAACAACTCGCGGCTATTACGCATCACTAGCGGCGAACTAGACCATTTTAGGTGACGAGATAACCGACACTAGCTTTGTTCGGAGCTTAGCTGTAGACTCCTACCGGTGGCAGCACTCGACGATGTCGGTAGGGGCTTCGTCGGAGTTCTGCTGACATTTCATCGTTTTCTTGAGATTTCGTATAGATGAGAGAGAGATCGGGAGAGAGCTGAGAGAATGAGGGTGAGATAGCCACGTGTCCATTTTTAAATGGGCATTAACAAGTTTTGAAAATTACACTTTTACCATATCTTCTAAAATTTCATTCAATCTAGTCCATAAAAATTATAAAATAGCCCTAAATTTCATTCTTTTATTTCATTTAAATACAAAATTCGAATTTTTAATTTAATTTAACCTATTTTTGTTTTTAAATGATCATAATACCAAAATACCGTTAGAAAAATAAAAGGTTTTTATAGAAAGCCTCAATTGTCAACCACTAGGTTCGAGTTGGCGCTCGGAGTAAGGCAAACCCTAGATGCTCCGGCCGGATGGTCGGGTCGGTTTTGGGCCCGGTCCGGATGCTGCATCAATGGCAGCGGTAAGTTCACATGCACCACAGCTGACTGTGCCTCCCGTCAGCATCGTCGATGGCTTCAACTTGCCGGTTGCCCTAGCGCCGCAGGGCTGGTCCAGCGTGCGACCTAGCACGGGCTGTTCAGGGAATGTGAATACGGTTTGCCCAGCGGAGCTGGAAGTGAGAGGGTCCGATGGAAGCATGGTGACTTGCAAGAGTACGTGTTTGGCACTTAACCAGCCTCAATACTGCTGCACCGAAGATTTCGGGACGCTGGATAAGTGCCCACCGACGGACTATTCCAAAATTGTCAAGACGCAGTAGTGCCCTCAAGCTTATAGCTATTCTTATGATTATAAATCTAGTACCTTTACATGCACTGGAGGAGATAACTATTCCATAATAACTTTCTGCACATGAACTATGAACAAAGTTAAGTTAGTACTAAGAAGTTCCATTAATTATCGTAATTTGAAGGTTGTTTGGAACTTTTTTTGAAAAACACGTTTTTTATTTTATTCCGTACTTTGTTGTTAATGTTAAAGTTAACGCTCCAATATATCCTATAGTTCAATAGTGAAAAGGAGCTTTCTCCATTAGAGATACATTATCAAGGATATATTTTTGTTAGATTTTCTTCAACAATAATAAATTTTTTTGCTTTCATGACATGACAATCATGGTTTCTTTTGCTAAAAGTTCGAAAGCCGTATTTTCATGATATAAATGATCAAATAGCGAGAAATCAGATTGTTAACCCCGTCATAATACTATTGCAATATATTTCTCGACCTCAACTTATATATATTAAACGAAAAACAAGGTTTAATTAGGCTACGGGACCACGAGATACCCATGGCGGCTATTTATCCTAATCTTAAGAATTCAGATATATGAAAATTCTTTTAGGCTCCGTCTTTTACGGTGGACATATATAATCCCGACACTCACGGTATACACATGACAGACCAATGAGAGTCTTCTATTTTTTTTTTTCAGTTTATTATAAACCACACTCTCGAAATTAATGTTGTGATTATTAACTTTTCATAATTTTTGCAGTTCTTTTTTTTTCAAGTGGTTGATACTAGATTTGATTCTGGTTCGTAGAAGTGGCTTCAATTATTGTACAAGCCTATAGGACAAGATCCAAGGTGCCGTGAAAACAAAGAAAAAGAGTTAGTGTATATGAATGTGAATAAGTGACTAAGTGGGACTCTGCCAAATCTATTTCTGTAAAGAAAGTTCTATCCGTAATTAGAGGCCCTCAACATTCGCCGTGTAGAAAAGGCGGAAATTAACATCAGCTACACCAATTGATCGCCTAAATGTTCTAATCAGACTTGAAATTTTGCGCAGAATAAAATTACATACAGCTCAGATATTTGACCAGTAATAACTAGCTAGGTCGATCGATATTAATCGAGTGCTGATCACCACGTACATTTTCAATTAATTTTTTTAATTTTCCCCCAGTTTTGTAATTTTCTTTGACGATGGCCGGCAACTTAGACACGCAATGAGTCATACGAAATAACAAATTAAAATACCAAACCTAAGCTTCATGAAGCCTATAAATACCGCAATCCCTCAAGCACCAATTATTCAATCAAATTTACTCGTTCTCTCATAGTTATATATCACCAAAGAAAAAGAAAAAATCAAGAATTCAGCAACGATGAATACCCAAGTGCTCTTCAGCCTCACTTTGGCCGTCCTACTAGCTGCAGGTAATTATCTAATTATTTTTTCGTTTTATTACAAAATTTTCCCATAAATGCACCATAGTTACATATGTTTCTCTCATATTGCAACTTTTGATAAGGGTTTTCTGTTCGGTAGATATTTTTAAGGCATTGTTTTGATCATGCATATATTTTATATTAAAAAATAAAAAAAGATACAAATTCGGTAGGTATATTTTGGTTTTACTTATATATAAGTATTGTTTCAGTTATACATACTTTTTTATATTAAAAAATAAAAAAAATAGCATTAATGATACACATTTTATCATGTATATCATTATAACAAATTTAGATTACAATTAAATCATAATCTAACGAATAATCTAATGATTAAAGAAAATACTTATAATAAAAACAAATACTTTTGATCGGCAACCTTTATATAATATTATAATAATATTATAATTTTAGCACATGATAGCTTTGATGGGTTATAGGCTTATATGGCATATAAACAATATTATGTTTCTAGCTACCAAGATTTATTAATCCCTTATATAATTTAGCCAGAATCTGGGATCATACTGAATCGTACAAATAGGCCTACTAACTACAGAATATGATGGCTGTTCTATTTTTTGGTGTTCTCGCTATCACAGTAATCACTTAATAATAGAAACATTAAGGTATTAAAGAAATAAATTACTATAAATATTGTTAAAGTGGATAAAAAAGAGAGTAAACAACAAAATTGAGACAACTGATATTAATTAGTTAATTATCTATGTATTTATCATAAGCATGATTTAGAGTCTTATTTACGTTGCATAAATCAATACAGGAGCAAATGCGACCACCGTCACCATTAAAAACAACTGCCCAAGAACCATCTGGCCAGCAACCCTAACCGGCGACCAAAAACCTCAACTCTCAACCACTGGTTTCGAGTTAAAAACCGGTGAAAGCCGCTCAGTGAACATCCCTGCCGGCCGGTGGACCGGCCGGTTCTGGGCCCGAACCCGGTGCTCCGCCGACCCGTCCGGCAAGTTCAAATGCGCAACCGGAGACTGCGGCTCGGGCCAAGTCCCATGCAACGGAGCCGGGGGGGCCCCACCGGCCACTCTGATCGAGCTAACCAAAGAAGCAGACGGCGGACAGGATTTCTACGACGTCAGCAACGTGGACGGGTTCAACATTCCCGCTTCGGTTGCCCCACAAGGCGGTAGAGGGGATTGCAAGAGGTCAACCTGCCCGGTCAACATCAACGCCGTCTGCCCGGCTGAGCTACAAGTGAAGTCAGGAAACGACGTCGTTGGGTGCCTGAGCGCCTGCGCCAAGTTCGGTGATCCCAAGTACTGCTGTACTGGAGCTTTTAATAAGCCAGAGACGTGTCCTCCTACCAACTATTCCAAGATCTTTGAGAACCAGTGCCCCGAGGCTTATAGCTACGCTTATGATGATAAGAACAGCACTTTTACGTGCTTCGGTGGACCTAACTATCTCATTACCTTCTGCCCATGAAATTAATAATTCTCATATAAAGATGATAGAAATATTAGAAGCTTTCAAAGCTTCGTTTGGGGCTTTATATTATACTTGTAATAAGTTTACAATAACGGGAAAAATAACGCACTTGATCATAGGATCACTTGACATACAATATCGATCTGTTGTCAAGAGCAGCTTGTATTAAATAAAGTTTTTAAGAAATGAAATAAATAGATTGGAGATATTTCCCATTCCAATTTTCTCTATTAAATTTTGTTCATATTAAATACACTTAATTAGCTCCTAGTCACATTTTAGTTTTTGCTTTAAAAAAATCGAATTCTCTCCAATTTTAGTATCCCAATTTATATTTACAAACAATATATGGAATATTGTATTAATAGGAACTAAAATAGAAATGATAATATTAAAAGTTAATTAGATGTAGTTTCAAATTTTATTAAGTGTATCATCAAATTATTAGTTAGACGTGAATTTAAATGCAACAAATTATAAAAAGGTGATTTGAGATCTTTCTAAAAAAGTCCAATTTTAGCCCAATGTATATTTATAACCAATATATGGTATATTGTATTAATAGGAATTAAAATAGAAATAATAATATTAAAAGTTAATTAGATGTAGTTTCAAATTTATAAAGTGTATCTTCAAAGTATTAGTTAGACGTGAATTTAAATGCAACAAATTATAAAAGGATGATCTGAGCTCTTTCTTTTAAAAAAAAAAAAAATCTCATTAATACTTTGTGTTGCATGTGGCATATGGTTAATTCACGAAGTCTAATTTGGTACATTTGAATATGTTTAAGTACTTGGAATGCTAAGTTTTTCCTCATTTCTACTCTATGGTATTGCTACTTAGAATATCTCCTATTGTAATAATATAACCATAACTCATGTCAGGGACAATGCAAATGGTCTGAAGCACACTTATTAATTATTAACCATGAACGATGTACTTAATTAATTAGTATAGTTACTTTATTTATATTGAAATTTTAATTTCCACATATGTATATATAAATTATTAAAAATGTCCAATCAAAGTTTAATATTTCTCATGTGTCCAAGTGCAAGCCCATTAACGAGCTCGCTATTAACGCAAGGGGATTGAATGAAGGGCCTTGTACTGGTCAAAATAAGGTCCAAAAATTGCAATTGCTATATGTCCAGTCCCAAAATATTATAAATATTATAGTAAGCCATTTGAACTTTGCAAATTCTATTTCCTAAATACCTTCAATGCCCAAGAATCACTAAGGAAGTCAAGGATCAAGAAAATGAACTTCTCAGAGAGAAGATCAAAGCGGTTTTTCAAGTTTCCTTCGGTTTTCGCTTCCTCATAGCTCGGAGCTCCGAAGATTCAACGAGAGGAACTAGTTTTTGCTATAAATGGACCTTTTATAGGTGAAGAAGATGAAGAATAAGAAGGAAATGGGGAAAATAATGAGATTCTTTTTTTTTTTTTTTTCCAAATAATGCTTAGGAGAAATCGTTGGCAGAAAATATTGGTCCCTCTAATTTGTTGGTTGGATAGCTTGAAAGGAGTGAGGAAGAAGAAGTTAAATTATGTTTATATCCTTATCAAATTCAATAAAAGTTCATTTTTATGTTGTTCTTTCACTGTAGAAAGACTAAATGACTCATTAAATTCTCAATTTATTAATTAGTTATGAATAATTGCATAATGGCTACTCAAATAGAATAATAATAAAAGGATTATGCATGAGAAGAAGACAAACGCTCTATTACCACTGGAAGTGCTTTTTATGCTTGAAGGGTTCAATACTCTTATGTTCTCTTGTTGATATATGGTGGTTAAAATTATATGCTTCATATATAATTTAAATATTACAGTAGAAGATTTTTTAGTTGTGTTATGAACTGGTTTTTTGGTTTTTTTGGTAGATAAAAATATGATTGTGGTAGATGTAAATTGCTATATGGTAGATAAAATTACACATATGGAAGAAAATTTTAATATTAGAGTAGATTTTGTAATAATTTATTTTGTTTTTTTTGTGGATAAACTTATGGTTGTGGTAAATGTATATTGCTATATAGTAGATAAAATTATGTATATAGAAGATAATTTTAATATTATGGTAGATAATATTACGTACACGGTAGATAATTTCAATATAAATTATGATATAACTAATACAATTTCATTCTACTCTTGTAGGAGAATCTAACATAGAACTACTCAAAAAAGATACAAATGGAAAGCACGTAAAGCCACTCCAAAAAATGACAAATGAAAACTGCTCTGTTTTGCTTACTTGTATCTTATCTCACATTAATTGTAGTCTTTAAGTTGTCCAACATTAGTGCACATGTAATATTTTTGAACTTCTAGTATTTTTGTATGAACTACAACAACTTAAGGATAATTTGGTAATATGAATAAAGATATGGGAATATTTGTTTTAGATGGAATCAAATCTACCGTATACAATTATTTCCATATTCGAAGATTATTGAGTTCTTATATTAATATTTGTTTTCAATAAAGTTCTTGTGCTAAAATATATTTTTGATTGAATTCTTATTATTTTAAATATACACGTATCCATTTTAGGATATAACATTATATATTATGTATGAAAACATACGAACCATAGGACCAAAATTATCTACTATGGACTAGCTAATGCTAATACAGATTGAAATGCATGAGATTCTTGTTTAACTTAGAAATATGATAAGAAATAAGACAGATAAATACGTTTTTCTTCGTAGCTCATGAGAATTTGAACTAGGTATATATCTTCATATATTACAACTCAAGGAAAAAAATAATACATGTATTTTTTTTTTATGATTCATAAGATTTTGAATTCGGTATATATATATATATATATATATTTATATATTCATATACTATGGTTGTATATATAAAATTTGGTATACATTACATGACAATTTTTTCATCTAATAGAGAAAAGATAAATCTTTCAGAACCAACCCAAAAAAAAGTAAAAGATTCAAGAATAATCCTGCTATAAGTAATCAGCTTGACTTCAACTCGATGGACAATCTTGCTATAGGCAAGCTCCAAAACCAAGATTTTGAAAAAGATGAGATATGTAGTTATAGTAACTCAAGCTGAACCTACTAACCACGACAAAAACATAAGAATATGAAATATCGTTGAAGTCATATTTCCTACAACCGCAATCATGTTCCAACAAATAAACAGTCACTACTACAAAAAAAAAAAATTATAGCCAACATTTAATAAATGTTGTCTAAATTATTAAGCAATACTTACAAAGTGTTGAATATTCTAGTATTCCTAAAAATCACATAAAATACGCAACATTTATTAAATGTTGCAAAAGAATACTTTATGCAAGAAATGTTGCTAAGAAGTTTTTTTAAGAGACATTATGCAATACTTTTATAAAAGATGTTGCGTAATATCTGTCTATATGCAACATTTACTCTACAAATGTTGCTCATAATATCCACTATAGGCAGTATTTGCAAAATAAATATTGTCCAAAGATATAATCTAAGATTTTTTTTTTGCCTCTCTTGAACTAGATTAAAATTAGAGACCCCTGCATGTAAACAATTTCACAGATTCTATAACAATTTACATAGACAACAACATTGTACATGTACATTTAAAAGAAAACCCACAGTATATATACAAATTTTAAAAAACTAAATTATATTCAAGTACAAAGCAGCAAGTCAATTTCTAGTCGTTTAAGTATTGAACCAATAAGTCGCATCTAGAGTAAGTCACAATACTAAGTCTAACTTTACACAAAAAGTAAGTGTAATTCTTTATTGAGTACTATTGTGCGGTCTAAAATCCTATGTCAGGTCGCATGAGTAAGATTAAGTGCGACCTCATCCGAAAGGGCTGCATGCAACCTCCACCATATAAGTTATGTACGACCTCCACCGCATAAGTTATGTGCGACCTCCTCTGAATAGATTATGTGCGACTTCCACCGCAGGAGTTACGTGCGACCTCCTCCGAATAGGTTATGTGCGACCTAAAAGAAAAGAAAACTAGTCTCTGCTTTATTAAACGAGTAACCTACAAGGAAAGGGAAACAAAAGTTTCTCTTTCAAGTTCGACCAGTTACCCGATTTAAGTGATTACCCAATTATGTTGTTACTCAAATTGTATTACCCGATTATATAGTTACCCATTTTCACAATTAGGAACATTGAGTTACCTTCATCTATATAAAGGGAGCTCAATGTTTCGGTGAAGGGGACTTTTTGGGGACTTAACTTACTTTTCGAATCGCGAGAGAGATTATTTCTTCTTCCGAATCTAGAGAAGCTAAGGAATTCTTTAGACTGTTTTCTTCTTCCGGACAACACATTGTAATTTTGAGTTCTTGTAATTCTCCAGAAAATAGTGGAAAAACAGTAGACGTAAGCTCATCTTTTTCGGGGCTGAACCACTATAAAATCCTCTCTCTTTATTTGCTTTGATTAATAACCCAATTTACACAAGCCACATCTCGTAATTTTTTCTAAATTTATTGTTGACAAAACCTCCATCAACAATTGGCGCTAGAAGGAGGGCTATTCCGGCAAAACAGTTTGTCAAATTCCACTTTTTTAATAATGGCAAATACCATAAACACTACCAGAGTCACCGGAACTAGCCAAAACCAACCCCAGAGCACTGCTGCTGCACAAGCAGACCCTGCTCAGGATCAGCCTACTATGAACGCATCAGAAAACCTTGCCCAGAGACAGGATCGCATGGAGGAGACACTGGTGAACCTTCAGCAAGTCACTAACTAGATCAATGATACCCTACGATGACTTGCTGAAGGGCAGATGGTGACCCCACAACAGCACGAACGTCCCAAAGAACGTCCTGCTCAACTACCTGAGAAAGGAATACAGATCCTAGAGATAAGAAGACGCGACCAGCCAAGAATCCAGCAAGAGCGTCATAAAGATCGCATCTCCAAAGGAAAAGGCAAAGTCGCAAACTTGCCTCCAGAATCTGGTACGGAGAGTTCAAGTACTAACCGTGATCGTGGACAACCTTCTCGCAAATCTACTAATAATCAAGATCGCTTAAGCAGCGAACGAAAACGACCATCGAGGAGTGCCTTCGAAAGAATCAGCAGAGAGTCGAGACAAGATCCTGCAGACCTAAGACAATACTTGGAGCGACGACGTAGCCATGAACGATCTGTATCGCTTCATAACGACCAAAGCCGGTCTCGTCACACTATTTCGCTGGATTCCTCTCACAGATAGCAGAAGACTCTGCCTGACCAACCTGCCATACATCAAGATAACGATCAAAGGATGCCCTTGCCACCAGCAAGAGATAATGCTCTCCCTCCGAACATCGATGTTCACAATTTAAGGATCGCATTAGACGCACTTGCTGGTTGGGACGATGAACTCGCTGATGGGTATCGTCAATCGCCATTCAGCGAGGAAGTTCAAGCTGCAGCCCTACCTACTAGATTCAGACTTCCCACCATTAACACTTTTGATGGGAAAACTGATCCACAGGACCATATGGATCACTTCAGCGACTTGATGGAACTCCATCATGTCAATGATCATGCACGTTACAGATATTTTGCTGTAACTCTCTCAAGAGCAGCAAAGAAGTGGTTCTGAGGACTCAAATCTGGCTCGATCTCATCCTGGCAACAACTTCAGACGGCGTTCTTGAGACAGTTTCAAGCTGCAAAGAATTTCACTGTTCCACTTATTAGCTTGTCTGCAATCCTACAAGGTCTGGAGGAAACTTTACGATCTTATCTCAATCGATTCACCTCAGAATTAGCAAAGGTCAACAATCCACCTGAAAGGGGAATTTTAACTCTCATGATGGCTGGAGTGCGACCAGAAACTAAACTCTGGGAGGAATTGCTTGAGCGAGAATGTAGAACTCTAGAAGACTTCTACCGAAAGATTGGTCGGCATCTGAGGGTAGAATCTTCGTGCGAGGATCTTCAAAAGACAAAGAAAGAAGGAAGGAAAGATGCAACTAAAGATGCGATCATAACCAACAATAACGGCAATAAGAAAAACAAAAGGAATAATGAACAGTCGACGGAGAATCAGCCTGGACCCAAAAAGCAGGAGATTTCAAGAACTCCCATGCGGTTCAACAATCACACTGAGTTAAACGCGCTCATAGATTATATCTATGCGGTCACAAACTAGAAGGAGCGATACCATCAACCGGAACCGATGAAACTGGATAGGGCAAAGCGCGACTCCAACAAGTTTTGCCGGTATCACAATGATATTGGGCATGATACCAATAATTGCTTTGCCTTGAAGGATGAAATTGAAAGGCTGATTAAAGAGGGGCGACTGCGGCAGTACACCAGGCAGAACGATGAAAGGCGAGAAGAAAACCAACAGTGACCTCCAGAAATTCAGCGCAAAATCTGAACTATCTTTGAAGGACCACATGTTGGCGGAGATTCAAAAAGGGCTCAAGACAGGTATGCATGAAAAGCTCAACAATAACCATTAACTAACGTCATGCATCTTGAGCAGCGACCATGCAAGCTTCAATGAGTACCGGACATGGACATTACCTTCACAGAACAGGACGTAAGAGAAGTCTATTATCCGCATAATGATGCGTTGGTCATAAAAATTAACTGTGGAAGCGCACAGTTGTGGCGAGTATTGGTTGATAACGAGAGTGCTGTGGACATCCTGTACTATGACGTCTTTAAGAAGATGGGGTTGAATGAGAGTGACTTGAAGCCTACCGTCACTCCACTCTATAGTTTCACTGGTGACAATCTGATGCCTATGGGCATGATTGAATTAATGGTCAACGTTGGAACCTATCCTAGGATTTCAACAATAATGACCCAATTTTTGGTGGTAGATTGCCCCTCCGCATTCAATGCTATGCTGGGAAGACCGACACTGAGGGAACTTCGAGCCGTCACTTCAATCTACCATCTCACTATGAAATTCCCGACCCAACACGGGGTAGGCAGGGTGCAAGGAAACCAATATGATGCGAGGACTTGTTATAAAACTCGTTGAAACTCACAGCAAAGGATCCGACGTCTCGCACAATGATGGTCCAGCTGCCAGACAAAGTGTCAGTCGAAGCAGTGGGCAAAGCGTCAGTCAAAATAGTAGGCAAAGCGTCAGTCGAACTGTCAGTGAAAGTGTCAATCGATACGACCAGCAAAAACTTCGATCCTCGAGAAATAGACGAAGAGGTCAGAATTGGACCCATTGAAGATCTGGAGGACTTATCATTCGACATGTCTTCCAAGACTTTAAAGATTTGAACAGAGGTTCAAGAACCTGTGCAAGCTTCATTGGTCGCTTTTCTGAAATCTAAGTTGGATGTCTTCGCATGGCGACATTCGGACATGGTAGGGATTGATTCGAGGATCATATGCCACTGTCTTAACATAGATCCGACAAAGAAGCCTATACGGCAGAAAAGAAGAGCTATGAATCCAGAGCGCTACGTCGCGTTAAAAGGAGAGGTGGAGAAGCTGCTCGAAATTGGATTCATAAGAGAATCTTTTTACCCTGACTGGCTTACAAACCCGGTTTTGGTGAAGAAATCCAATGGGAAGTGGAGAACGTGTATTGATTTCACCGATCTCAACAAAGCATGCCTGAAGGATAGCTTTCCTCTTCCGAGAATCGACCAGCTTGTAGATGCGACGTCGGGGCATGAGCTCTTAAGTTTCATGGACGCATATTCTGGATATAATCAAATCCCCATGTACGAGCTAGATGAGGAGCATACCTCGTTCATCACTGATCGAGGATTATACTGTTATAAAAAGATGCCCTTCAGACTTATCAACGCAGGAGCGACCTATCAGTGTCTTGTCAATATGATGTTTGCAAAACAAATTGGCAAGACAATGGTGGTATACGTCGACGACATGCTGGTGAAGTCGGAGAAAGCCAAAGATCACATCAAGCATCTTGATGAGATGTTCAAAATTCTCCAGAAATATCAAATGAAGCTAAATCCCCAGAAGTGTGCGTTCGAGGTAGGATCTGGAAAATTTCTGGGTTTTATGGTCAATCAGCAAGGTATTGAAGTGACTCCTCAGAAGATACAAGCGTTGATTGATATGCAGTCTCCTCGTAAACCCAAGGATGTGCAAAGCCTAGCAGGAAGAATAGCTGTATTGAGTTGATTTGTATCCAGGTCAACCGATAAATGCCAACCTTTCTTTGAAGTATTGAAAGGATCAAAGAGGTTCGAATGGACAAAAGAATGCGAACAGGCGTTCCAAGAGTTGAAAAAGCACTTGGGTTCCCTCCACTCTTGTTGAAGCCAAACCCAGGAGAAGAATTATACTTATATCTCGCTGTTTCCAAGTATGCGACGAGTGCTGCATTAATTCGCGAGGAGGGAAATATTCAGCGACCTGTCTATTATGTAAGTAAAAGATTACTTGATGTCGAAACCAGATATCCAGAGATGGAAAAATTGGCGCTAGTGCTCGTCATCGCATCAAGAAAGCTTCGACCTTACTTCCATGCTCACTCCATCAGGGTTTTCACGAATTTTCCGTTGAAACAGGTCCTACAGAAACCTGAGGCATCAGGACGGCTGCTTAAGCGGGCTGTTGAATTGAGTCAATTTGAATCAATTTTCAACCTCGCACTGCCATAAAGGATCAGGCTCTCACAGATTTTATTGCAGAATTTACATACGATGTCGATTTTCCCACGGGAGTACTCAAAAAACCCTCTTCAGATACATCAAGGTTGTGGAAACTTTATGTTGATGGGTCGTCGAATGAAAATGGAGCAGGTGCGAGCCTAGTTTTAATCAGTCCTGAAGGGCACAACATTCATTGTGCGCTTCGCTTCAAATTTCTAGCGTCGAATAATGAGGCTGAGTATGAAGCACTGATAGCTGGGCTAAAGCTCGCATAGGAAATGAAGGACAAGATGATTGAAGTGTACAGCGACTCCCAGCTAGTCGTTTGTCAGGTTAAGGGCGATTACTAAGCGAAAGGAGAGAGAATGATAGCCTATTTGCAGAAGGTGCAACAGTTCTTAACATTCACTGCTTATAATATTCAGTTTCTTCCTCGCATTGAAAATACCCGGGCAGACGCACTTGCTAAGCTCGCCTCAACAAAAGATGCAGAACAACTTCGTCGTTATTATCAATGAATCTTCATGTTTATCTTCCAGGCGATTTCAACGACTTACTGTATCTTCATTATTTCGTCATTCGACGTCGTTCGTCAATAATATTCTTCAGCTATTACTTCAACTTCATTTGGTTCATCTTTTTATAGTTTTATGGTAGTTTTCGGACACTATAAAACTCGGGGGGCAGTGGGATCCGAATTTTATCTCCTACTAGTTTCCTAAGGGACTATGCAAACGTCTATTTAGAGGAGACGGAGTTTTAGATCGTCGAAGTATCTGAAATTCCTTAAAATCCTAGGATTTTCTCCTCGCTTCATACCTCAGCATGTCGTATTACGCAATTTCCCTTCTCGAACAAAAAAGTAACTAAGCGAGACATTCATTGTTCGATGTGATATATTGCTATATCCTATTTTGACATGGAACTTTTGAAAAATAGTTGAGTTTGCATCACTCGTATTGGCTGTTTTCTTAAGCGACCTAACCTATCCTAGCACTTAAAACTCGTTTTAAATTAGTTGGATTCAAATGGCAAAAAGCGTACTGATCAGTCACTTAGTGATTGACTACTTAGTTAAAATTATTGTTGTGTTTTCATTATTCTGCAGGAATCTGACAGGGAAAAAATAATATTCATTAAAAGAATTTTGGCACCCGTACATAAGCAAAGAGGAAGGGGGACCAAGCTCGCATTGTTCTAAAAATGAAAAAAATACAAGTTTTATTATGCGGAAGTGCTCGCACCACCATCCCCAGTTTTGGCAGTATCCTCCCTCCAACTCTGGATAAGCTCGACCACGTTCTCGCCAAGGATGGAGAAGTCAAAGTCCGGATGCTCGCAGAAGATGTTAAAAATGATGGTCAACGAGGCGATGTCACTAGCTTTATCTTCGAGCTCCTTGACTTTAGTGGCCTCGAACTCTTCGATAGCTTTGTGAACCGCCTCTGTTGTCGCCTCCCTCATGCGATCCGGATACTCAGAGATGGTTTTCTCGAGCTCTTTGACTTTCTCCTCGAGATTCTCCTTCTCGAGCTTCTCCTTGGCCAGGCCTTCAAGTAGCTACTGCTTCTCTAAGTCAAAGGCTATTTTCCCATCCTCCCTAGCTTTCTCCGAGTTCTCAAATACTTGGGTTATCTCTTCAACTTTTTCGGCCTTCTCCAAGCATTCGAGGACCGGGTCGTGCATCAGGACAGCAGCAGCCACAGTCTGAGAAATATAATCATTAATAATAAGAAATAATACATTTGAGGAGAGAATAAAAAGGTACTTACATTGGCCAGCATCCTCATCGCAGAGCCAAAGGCGACCTTGGCAGATCGTCGCTTCATCTGCTCCCAGCCCTCCTCAGATATGAAGCGATCAATGAAGGCTGCGCTCATACCAGCCTTCTCTGGCAACTGATCGAGGAGTGAGAAGAGCTCTTCATCCTTTTCTGCCAGGATCGGTTCTGAAGAAGTGGCAGCCTCTTTAGGTGGTTCAGAATGGCTCGTTGGCTGAGGCTGTGGAGGAGGCGAGCTTGCTGGGATGTCCTCGAAGGTGACTTTTTGTTTTTTGGAGTTGTCAACCTTCTCTTTCCCTTTTGATGACGGAGTGCTCTCGGGTGTCTTGGTTTTTGCCATGGACCCGAGAGTGGAGGGTGGTGCTTGTAAGCCGCTACCGATAACCATTTCTATACAGATATGTCAATGAGCGAGGAGATATAGTACAAAGATAATTAGAATGTATATATGATTGCCTTCTTCTTGTGCAAGAGCTGGTTGAGGAGCAAATGGTGACGTTGTCTCTAGAGAAGAAGGTTCCGAGGCTAGAAGGGTGGCAGGTGCTTTTTGTTTCCTAAGTCTGGAAGATGAGGAACCTATATCCGTCTGTTTCCTTGGCTTCTTCTTCGAGCTCGAAGGTCTGGACGAAAGGACCGGGGGGTCAGGGAATGCGGCTCCCTTTAGAAGCAAACCGCAAGCGACCAGGTTATCTGAAGTACCTAGTACCTTCCAATTAAATTCCTCAATTAGAAGGTCGTTGATTTTGTATACCCTTGCGAGCTGTTCCCTAGAAAGTCCGGGTGTTCCCTATTGTCTGCAATGACATTCAAATGCGATCAGGATAAAAGTAACAATAGAAAAAGGCGATAAATTGGAAGACTACCTACCAGGATTTTGAAAGAAGCCGTTATCCGCATAGTCAAAGTGGAAAAATGGATTTTTTCATTTTCCCATGTTGTTGCGAACCCCGTAGATCGTTTTTATTGCTTGGTGCGACCATTTGCTCACATAGAAGAAGCCAAGATCTGACGGGTTTGATTTCACTTGGTAAAACTAAGCGAACTCTTCAGGAGAAGGGGTCTCTAAACCTAATTTATGGTAAAGTATATACGAACCTACCATATATCTATAGATATTAGGAGTCAGTTGGAAAGGGACGACCCCATAGTAGTCAATAATCGATTTTATATATGGATGAAGTGGGAGATGGACACCACACTTGAGAACTGCTTCAGAAAAAGAAGCAAATCCGCGTGATGGTGTGTGTGGTCGGTTGAATTCCATGGGTAGGCGAAGAGGTATGGCGATCTTATAGCTGCACGCGATTTTGCTGAGCTTGGTCAATGTGCAGCTCGTCCTTATATTGGTACATGACCAATTCCCCTCTACGTATTGATAACCTGATGAAAAGGCAGGGGCATCCCTGATATGTCGGGGCCACTGGTCCTGAGGGAGATCGCCTATGCGAGGACTACTTTGCCTGACCCCTGTTATCTCTACCTCCGGTTATGGCTCAAGGTAGTCTTCTTGATTTATGGAGCTAACACTTGAGTCAGATTCTCCAGAAAATGCATTCCCTTCCCTAAAATCCTCACTACTAGACATCTGAAAAGGAGTATGGATGGATTTAGTCCTATGCGAGCATCAAGGATTTTCACTATGCCAGTAAATTTTGGGGGTTCACCCTAGGATTGTACTGACAAGCAAGCTCATTGATTTTTTCTAAGAGGTCTATGGATTCATAAAAATTATTCGAACAGTTCGTCAGAAAATAAATAAATAGGGTATCAGACCCTAGAAACTCTTTTCACGAGTTTATCTTTGATCATTATCTAGTAAGAGTCTACTCTATGAACCGGTAAAGGGGGATATAAAAAAAAATTCCCATTTCAGTTCGTTCGAATATGGGATGTGTTTCTATTTCTAGAAATTGAAACTGAGTTTTTCTGAGAACAGACGAAGAACAATAAGAGAGAAGGAATGAACTAACCTTTCTTCGGAAGCGGAGGGATTGAGATATGATCTGAACACTGTCAGAGAAGATACTGGAATTGTGCGAGATGAAGAACGAAACGGTGTTGTAGGGTTTTCTCTGAAAAACTTCGGGATTTTTAGAAAAATGGAAAAAGTGTAATGAAGAAGCTGAAGCGGATTGATTTTTGATATTTATACATCGAGCATCGCTAAATCATAGCCGTAGATCAAGGTATTTGATTTTCAGATATAAAAGCCAAAGTTCACGTAGGATTTGATTTTTTCTGAAGATAAATCAGAATCTTTCGAAATTTGAAAAGATATGGTTTAAAAATGACGGTTAGCATCATCGATATCCTTGAGTCTCCTCGAGTTCTGATATCTTTCTTAGGAAAGGCAACACGTGTTTTCGTTTGTCAGAAAAAGGTACGCGTGATCTTGAGAAAGGTGAGATTTGAGATCTGGCGACTCTTCGACTCTTCAAGGATCTCAAGTCTAGGTCGTGACATCGTATTTTTTAAGTTAGCACTCACTTACATTAAAAGGAGGCTTTTGTCCTAAAGAACTAATGACGCTGAGGGGCAATTGTTGTGTGGTCTAAAATCCTATGTCAGGTCGCATGAGTAAGATTAAGTGCGACTTCATCCGAAAGGGTTGCATGCAACCTCCACCGCATAAGTTATGTGCGACCTCCACCGCATAAGTTATGTGCGACCTCCTCTGAATAGGTTATGTGCGACTTCCACCACAGGAATTACGTGCGACCTCCTCTGAATAGGTTATGTGCGACCCGAAAGAAAAGGAAACTAGTCTCTGCTTCGTCAAACGGGTAACCTGCAAGGAAAGGGAAAAAAAAGTTTCTCTTTCAAGTTCGACCAGTTACCCGATTTAAGTGATTATCCAATTATGTTGTTACTCAAATTTTATTACCCGATTGTATAGTTACCTATTTTCACAATTAGGAACATTGAGTTACCCTCATCTATATAAAGGGAGCTCAATGTTTCGGTGAAGGGGACTTTTTGGGGACTTGACTTACTTTTCGAATCGCGAGAGAGAGATTATTTCTTCTTCCGAATCTAGAGAAGCTAAGGAATTCTTTAGACTGTTTTCTTCTTCTGGACAACACATTGTAATTTTGAGTTCTTGTAATTTTCCAGAAAATAGTGGAAAAACAGTGGACGTAAGCTCATCTTTTTCAGGGCTGAACCACTATAAAATCCTCTCTCTTTATTTGCTTTGATTAATAACACAATTTACACAAGCCACATCTCGTAATTTTTTCTAAATTTATTGTTGACAAAACCTCCATCAACAAGTACTAATTAAAGATGAGAAGATTTTCAGTGATCAATTTACTCTGCAAAGTCAATTATGCATTATTTAAGTAGGAGATAATGGCTCTAAAATATTTAAGAATGGAAGTATAAAATCTGAAACTTTTAAGGGTCAAAATGGATTTTTTGCACCCAATGGAAAACCTGTAAATAAGTAATTTTTAGAATAAAATAATAAAAATATCTGGAGAATTTTACAAATTTGCTACAGGGACCAGACTTTGCTTAAAACCCACTTCAGAAGTCCAAATTCTCACACAAGAGAGCTTGAGAGAGGGAGAAAGAGAGAGAACATAGTTTCTGCTGAAGCTCGCCGCTGCTACACACCACTGTTTGTGGGCCCATACACCAGATTATATCGAAGAACTTTCAAAGATGAAGCCAACGCCGCCAGTCTCGCCTTGTTTTGACGTCACACGAAGCTGCAGCGACCTCGAAAAAATTCCGCTTCGTGTGAGGTTTTCAGGCCACCGGAGCGCCGTTCGACTTCCGTTTTTGGCACCTCTAGCAAGTGGACTCTCATCTCATCATTACCGACTAGCTCCAAGTAGTTGCTCGTCAAAATTCATCTCTGGTAAGTTTTACCATTTTTACCAACTATGTAAAAAATGATATTTACGTAATTATTTTGGTTAAATGATTTATTTACCTGAAGTAAATACATGAGGTGAAAGAGAGTTAAAAATCATGAATAATTACAGTTAGTAAAAGTAAAACGGGTAACGACAAGTGTGGTAAATAGTAATTAGAAAAAGAGGATATTTTTCTAATTATTTTTAAAATGTAGTATTTATATAATTCTCGGATTTGTGGGTTTAATTAATGCTAGGAACCTGGAAACTGAGTTCTGACTTTGAATTTGGACTCAGTGAGATTGAGACTTAAATTTTGATATAAAATACTACTACGTTTCGTTAAAGAAAGAAAATTAGAATTTCATGGCATAAAATTGTATCGTTTTGTGTGCTATAGTATGGTCCCACACTAGGACCCATTTTGACAAAGTATATTTTCAATCTAGCATTTTTGAGTGCTCTGAATTCAATAGTGACCTCCATTTCTGTGTTTGAAGCTCCAGTTAAAAAGTCACTCTTTCAAGTAGACTTATTGGGAACTTGAAATTGTTGTTTGAGCACTTGAGTGGCTAGAGGGGGATTGTTCGAATGTCATTGGCCTGGTATTACTACCATATCAAGGTATGAGTTCGATTATCTGGTTTTTTTATACGTATTTTGGATTATAATTGCATTAAAATTTATATATGAAAAATAGTGATTTTACGATGGTTAAAGAAATTGTTATTAATTATTAGGTTATACTGGGATTGGACTGTGTGGATTATTATATACATTTTTTACATATTAGTTTTCAGGGTAAAATAGCGGTATACTGGCCATGTTATAATAAATCCTAGAATAATGCAAAGTTGGATTTTAAAGCATGATTTGATTATTGGATACATGGTTGTTGTATACTATTACATGTTGTACATACCATGGGATCACACACTTGAGTTTCATTATAGCATTGTGATATTTTTAGATTGCTGGCGAGTTGCAGCATTGCTAGGTGAGGGACCTAGGCTCTTGCGCAGGTTTTTGTTGATACACCTACGGGCAGTGTCAAGATGTTATATACCTCTGCTACAGAGGTATTACAAGGCCGTGATGTGAGGATGAGAACTCATTTATATTCTTGTTGATATATGATATGTACAATGATATAATTTTGAATATGTGATTATTCTGGATACCATGAATTTATAAACTTGATTTATAAATGGATTAAAAGGAACTAACCATGCAAGTTTGAGAAATTGCATCCATCCAAAAAGTAATTGACTTCTTACTGAGCATATGAATACTCACCCTTTACTTTTCCTTTCTCAAGTAGTGCTCGGTATGATTTTGGAGATTTGAGAGCAACTTAGAGAGGAGCTAGTTACCAAGTTAGAAACTGGTAACTTTGTAAGATATTTCTATTTATTTATCTTGGGTTGTAATAAAATACTTAAGAGCCCATTTCACGGACTTGGTCTGTACAATTAGTGTACTAGATTGTGAGACTATTGATGATGATGCTTGGTTTGTTTAAATAAATTTTATTAACAATCTATGTCTAATGATGATCACAAAACTGTAGGAATTTTATTATTAAAATTATTTTAATTTTTTTAAACAAAACAACTTTTGAAAGTCGACTTGTGAAATTCCCTTTCTACCACTGGCTTGAGGTTTGGGCCGTGATAGAAAATTTTGGTATCAGAGAAGGTTTGTTTATCTGCCTAGAATGTAACATCGTTCGATTAGATTATAATTAGTTTTCAGAAAAAAAAAAATAATAAGTATTTAAAAAAAATTCAGCATCATTGCCTCACTGACACTTTAGTATATTTATAAAGACTAGTAAAATGTCTCCGAGAAAAAGAGTACTAAGGCAAGAGCCAAGAAATGATACTCCAACACGACAAGAAATTCCTGACCCTCTTGCTGATTTTTATAAGGCTTTGCGAGACATACTGGGATTAAGAACTTAACGAGATCCTGAGGCTCGTCAGGCTAGCTTTTTCAAGGATTTTATCAAGCTGAGTCCGCCAACTTTTGACGGTAAACTGGACCCCACTATAGTTGAGAATTGGCTCAGAGATGTTAAAAAGATCTTCACAATCATCGGGACGCCTGCTGAGTTCCGAGTAGTCTTTGTCGTTTATAAGTTGTCTGATGGAGCTGCCAACTAGTGGGAAACTATTAAGCTATCATGACATGAGATTGGGATGACCTGAGAGATCTTTGAAGGACTGTTCATAGATCGTTATACCAATGCTAGTCATAGGTCTACTATGATTAGAGAGTACGAATGACTCAAGCAAGGTGATTTGACTGTGAGTGAGTACTATAGAAGTAATGAGGCTAGCTATCGTGGAAAAGATCGTGACTCAACACTTTGACAACTTGGTTGATCTGGTAGTTATAGTACAAAAAGTTGAAGCCTTTCTAGATGATAAGTCAATTACGAGGGAACATTCGAGGAACAGAAGAAATGAAAGAAAGGCCAATAGGAGAAACCAAGGCCAATCACAGTCTCAGAGTTCTCAGAATAGTGGTTTTTCTGGGCCAATTGAGCCATTAGAAGAAGTCTTGTCCATATGCTAGCTAAAGCCAGCCTTATCTCAAGGTGGGCCACAGGGAAGCTATAGTGCGTCTATACCATTTCAGGGAAATCAGATGAGACCAGCCCATAACCAGTCTCAGGCGTTCAACTCTTCTCCTTTCTAGCAGTCTTTTAGTTCCTAGTACCAATGCCAGTACTGGCCACAAGGTTCAGGCTTTATCCAGAATTTTTAGACTTCACAAACTTCTGGTAATCAAAGAGGACTTGGATACACTAGTATCGATCTAGGAGCTAATAGCAGCTGACCTGGCTAAGGGAGAGTAAACAAAGGGAAAGAAAAAGTTACTGGTCAAGCCTTCGCTATCATCGGAGTTGAGGATGCTCGTGAACCAACTAGCAAGGGCGTTCTTGGTGATATAATTCTTATCTCACACTCTTGTGCATATGTTTTATTTGATACTGGTGCTACATATTCTTATATATCCTGTTTTAACTTTAGGAACACCAATGGGTGGAATAGCTCATGTTTCCACTGTATGTCAAGATTGTTTGATTATGATTAAAGGTAAAGAATTACTGGCTGATTTGATGGTATTGCCTATGCAATAATTTGATGTGATTCTCGGTATGGATTGGTTATCCAAATATCAAGCCAACATTGATTGTTTTAAAAAGAGAGTTACTATTTTGCTTGAGGATGGATGTTTTGTTATTTATCACGTTCGATTGAATCTTTTGAGACCAAGTCCTATTTTGAAAGCATGTATTGGTGGAAGGAAGAAAATTGAATATTAGAGGAATCTCTTTGCCATTAGTGATGATGTAAAGACTGATGATCAACACCCCTGGGTAGCAGTGGTTAGCTTGTTTCCATATGTTTTTTCGAAGGATTTACTGGGGCTACCACTTGACAGAGAGGTTGAATTCTGTATTTATTTGATTCTCAGAGCCCATCCAGTTTCTATTCTACCCTACCGTATGACTCTAATAGAAATGACTGAGTTGAGAAGTCAGTTGGATGATCTTTTGTCAAAGGGATTCATCAGGAATAGTACTTTTCTATAGGGTGCACCTGTGTTGTTTGCTAAGAAAGCTGATGGTATGCTCAGACTCTGTGTTAACTACAGACGACTGAATCAACTTACTGTAAAGAACAAGTATCCTCTGCCACAGATTGATGAGTTGTTTGATCAACTGGGTAGATCTAAATTCTTTTCCAAAATTGATCTTAGATTGAGTTATCACCAATTGAAGATTCGAGAATAAGATATACTGAAAACCACGTCTAGGACTCATTATGGTCACTTTGAGGACTATACTTTGAATTTTAAGAGATCATCAATTGGATGCCAAAAGATCTAAATGTGAATTCTGTTGGTTAATTGACCTAACACTTACGAAAATCATACATGCATGCGGATATGGAAAATACATGATCATATCATGAACGCAGTGGAAAAATTAGCGGATTTGGGTTTTAAAATTTTTACATGAAAACAGTTTTCATAACCATATAACACACATACATCATATATAGAATCATGTACAACATAAATCAAATCTAGATACAAAACCCTAGAGATGGGATTAGGGTTTACCTATTGTAACGTGTTCCTCCTTGATCTCCTTATTGATAGTGATCAAACCTCCAACCCTAGATCTTCTTGTCTATGCTCTTGCTCTTGGTAGATGAGGCGAGTGGGCACCAAGTCGAAACCTTCGTTAGAGAACGATCAAGTACACCTTCTTGATCCTATGGAACACCAGGACGTGAGATGGGACTAAGAGATAGTAGAAAACTTTTTCTCTCCTCTCTTTCTCAGCCTTGGCCGATTTTTCTCCCTCTCTCCCTATGCCTTATGTGTGTGATTCTCTCAGAGTTTTTGTGCAATTTTTTCTCTAATATATCTTATATATATGGGACCCAAAACTACTAACCCTAGTCCAATTAGGATTGGGCTTGTTCTCCAATTTGGGCTTTGGGTGTATTTTTATAAATATATCCAACTCACAAAACTTATTTATAAAAATACCAACTTCTGTTTAGAATCATTATTTTACATAGTTTCATGAAACTAATTTCACAAATACCACCAACCAATTAATGAGCTTAATTGAGCTAAACAAGGGGCCTAATAGATCCAAATAATCTAAACTCCAATAATATGATATATTAGAGAAACTTTGTTTCTTTATACACATATAAAGTCATGGAATCTTTTTCAGATGAATAAACTATTCAACTAAGATAGTTTATTCTAGCAAATATCATAATTGCATATAAGAGAAAGTTGTTTATACTCAAAAAGGGTAAAATTGAAAATTTGCTTTTTAGGGCAAAAATTCCAACAACTTCTAGATGACAAAAGTAAAATTCTTAGGGTATGTGATTTTTCACGAGAATATTTCAGTCGATTCTGCTAAGATAGAATCTAAACTAAAGTAGGAAAGACCGAAGAATGTAAATAAGATTAGAAGTTTCCTCGATTTAGCGGACTTTTATCGTCTTTTTGTAGAGAATTTCTCGAGAATTGCCTTGCCTTTGACCAAATAAATAAGAAAAGATGTCAAGTTCACTTGGAATAACGATTGTGAAAAAGCTTTTATGGAACTAAAGAAGAGATTAACAACAGTACCTATTCTCACTATTTTTAATAGTAGTGAACCTTATATTATATACACTGATGCTTCTAGATCTGGTTTCAGATGTGTCTTGATACAGAATAGCAAAGTAGTGGCCTATGCTTCTCGTTAGTTGAAGCAACATGAGAAGAATTACCTTACTCATGACCTGGAACTTGCAACAGTGATTTTTGCTCTCAAGAGTTGGAGATATTATCAATGTGGTGTGAAGTTTGATGTGTTCTCTGATCATAAGAGTTTGAAGTACTTTTTCACTCAGTGTGATTTGAACTTGAGGCAATGTAGATAAGTTGAATACATGGAAAATTATAACTTCGAACTACAATACCATCCTAGCAAAGCTAATGTTGTAGCTGAAGCCTTGAGTCAAAAACCTCATGGTATCATAACTGCACTTATTTTTCAAGAATGGAAGAACTCAGTGGCAATTGGTGAGTACGATTTATAGTACTTCGAGTCTTGCAATACTGCTTATCTTAATAATGTTGTGGCTACACCAACACTTCTCCAGATTGTATAATATAGTCGGTGATAAGATCTAGAATTGAGAATGATTTGGAATCAACTCCAAAATAGTGAACAATTGGAAGATTAGAGTACAAACAGATAAGGATTTGTATTTTTCAGATGAAAGCTATTTGTAGCTAATGATCCTCACCTCAGAGAGACTATTCTCACTGAGGCTCATAAGTCCAAGTTTGCAATATATCCTGGTAGCATAAAAATATACCATGATCTGAAAAGACAGTACTGGTGAAAAAGTATGAAGCATGATGTAACTACTTTTGTGGCTAAATGCATGATTTATCAGCAAGTCAAGGTAGAACACCAGAAACCAGCTGGACTGTTATAGCCTTTGCCTATACTGGAGTGAAAATGGGATAAGATCACAATGGACTTTGTGATATGTTTGCCAACAACTCGGATAAAGAATGATGCAATTTGGGTAATTGTTAATCGAATGATGAAGGCTGCTCATTTCGTACAGATCAGATCTGATTTTTCGCTCAACAAGCTTAGTTGTCTTTACATTGATAACATTGTTCGTTTGCATGGGGTGCCATCAAACATAGTTTCTGATGGAGACCTAAGGTTTACATCAAAGTTCTAGAGAGCTTTGGGAACAAAACTAAATCTCAGTGCAACTCATCATCCTCAAACAAATGGCCAACCTGAGGGGACTATTCAGATTCTAGAGGACATGCTTCATTCTTGTATATTAGATTTTGGTGGAAGTTGGGATGATCACCTGTTATTGGTGGAATTTGCTTACAATAATACCTACCAAGCCAGTCTTGGCATGGCTCCATATGAGGTATTATATGAAAGACCATGTAGATCACCCTTGTGTTGGACTGATGCAGATGGGCGTGTTACTCTTAGGCTAGAATTGGTACAAAAGACTACTGAAAAAATTTCCAAGATTCGAGAAAGACTCAAGGTTATGCAGAGTCATCAGAAAAACTATGCGAGTCCAAAGAGACACGAAGTAGAGTTTGAAGTTGGTGATCAAGTATTCTTGAAAGTTATGCCAAAGCGTGGAATCACTAGATTCGGACTAAAAGGCAAATTAGCTCCAAGGTATATTAGATCATTCGAGATTATTGCTAGAATTGGGCCAGTAGCGTATCGCTTGGATTTGCCTCTGCAATTAGGTCGAATACACAATATTTTTCATGTCTCGATGCTCAGAAAGTATGTGCCTGACCCATCTCATGTCATCTAGTATGTACAAGTGCCGTTACAAGAAGATGTAACATATAAGGAACAACTCATTCGAATACTAGGAAAAGAGCTCAAAGTGCTTTAAAATAGAGAGATACTGCCTGTCAAGGTTCTTTGGCAATATTACAAGGAAGATGAAGCTACTTGGGAGCTTGAGATAGAAATGGGACTTTTTGCACCCAATGACAAACTTATAAATAAGTAATTTTTGGAATAAAATAATGAAAATATCTGGAGTATTTTATAAATTTGCTACGAGGCCCAGACTTTGCTTAAAAACCCCTTCAGAATCCCAAATTCTCACACAAAAGGGCTTGAGAGAGAAAAAAAAAAAAGAGAAAACATAGTTTTTGCCGAAGCCCGGCACTGCTACACACCATTGTTTCTGGGCCCACATCTAGCCTGTATTAAAGAGCTTTCAAAGATGAAGCCAATGCTGCTAGTCTTGCCTCGTTTCGACGTCGAATGAAACCGCAGCAGCCTTGCAAAAATTCTACCTCCGGCGAGGTTTTCTGATCACTGGAGCGCCATCTGACCTCAATTTTCGACACTTCTAGTAAGTGGAGTCTTGTCTCATCGTCGCCGACCAGCTTCAAGTAGTTGCTTGTCAAAATTCATCTCTGGTAAGTTTTTACCAACTATGTAAAAAGTGATATTTACGTAATTATTTTGGTTAAATGACTTATTTACCCAAGGTAAACACATGAGGCGAAAGAGGGTTAAAAATTATGAATAATTACAATTAGTAAAAGTAAAAAAGGTAACAGTAAATGTTGTAAATAGTAATTAGAAAAAGATGATATTTTTCTAATTATTTTCAAGATGTGGTATTTATGTAATTCTCATATTTTTGGGCTTAATTAATGCTAAGGACCTCGAAACTGAGTTCTGACTTCAAATTTGGACTCAGTGAGATCAAGACTTGAAATTTGATATAAAATACTACTATGTTTCGTTGAGGAACGAAAATTGAAATTTCGTATCACAAAATTGCACCATTTTGCGTGCCACGGTATGGTCCCACATTAGGACCCTTTTTTTGACAAAGTATATGTCTAATTTAGCATTTTTGGGTGCTCTAAATTCAATGGTGACCTTCATTTCTGTGTTTGAAGCTCTAGCTAAAAAGTTACTTTTTCAAGTTGACTTATCGGGAACTAGAAATTGCCATTTAAGCACCTGAGTGACCAAGGGGGATTGTTCGAGTGTTATTGGCATGGTATTACTACCATATCAAGGTAAGGGTTCGATGGTTAAAGCATGATTTGATTATTGAATGCATAGTTATTGTATACTATTACATGTTGTACATATCATAGGATCACACACTTGAGTTCCATTATAGCATCGCAGTATTTTTAGATCGATGGCGAGTTGCCGCTTTGCTAAGTGAGAGACCTAGGCTCCTGTGTAGATTTTTACTGATATGCCTACGGACAGTGTCAGGATACTGTGTACCTCTGCTACAGAGGTATTACAGGGTCGTGATGGGAGAATGAGAGCTCATTTATATTCTTGTTGTTATATGACATATACAATAATATGGTTTTGGTTTTGAATATGTGATTATTCTGGATACCATAAATTTATAAATTTGATTTATAAATGGATTTAAAGGAACTAGCCATGGAGGCTTGAGAAATTGCATCCATCCAAAAAGAAATTGAATTCCTACTGAGTATATGAATGCTTACCCCTTACTTTTCTCCTCTCAAGTAGTGCTCGGTGTGCTTTTGGATATTCAGGAGCAGTTTAAGGAGGAGCTAGTTATCAAGTTAGAAATTAGTAAGTTTGTAAGATATTTCTATTTATTTATCTTAACTTGTAATAAAATACTTAAGGGCTCGTTTCATGGACTCGGTCAGTACAATTATTATACTAGATTGTAAGACTGCTAATGATGATGCTTGATTTGTTTAAATAAATTTCATTAACAATCTACATATAATGGAGATCACAAAACTATGGAAATTTTATAATTAAAATTATTTTATAATTTTTTTTTTAAAAAAATCACATTTGAATTTCTACTTGTGAAATTCCCTTTCCGCCACTGGCCTGGATTCGGGTCGTGATAGGAACCATAAAAGTAATAACACTATAAAATTAAATAAAAAAAATTGCTTTTGTAAATGGAAAGGGCAAGCTCCGTGGAACAGTAAACAGAAAGAAAGTAAGAATCTGAAACAAAGAATATGCATTCATTAAAAAATAAAAGAAAACAGTAAAAAAGGTATTTTTAATTATACCCGCAAAGGAAGTTAAATCACAATAATTATTTCTCACTGTAATTAATTAAAATGTACACTAAGCATAGCACATCTCAGATACATTGAAATCACAACTAAAGGACATCATACTTATTCAATTCTCTTATTAACAAGAAAACACATTAACAAGAGTATTCCACTCATGTCACGGTTAGCTTGCCACCTTAACCATCAAGATTGACGAGACCAACAATAGTTTGCAGTTAAGGATCAAAAGATTCTTGAAATTTCATAAATAATTTGAAGAAAAGAGAAAATTACTCCTAAGTATTGAAAACTGACTAAAAACCTAAGCACCCCTCACCCTCAAAAAGGTATAAGCATATTCAAGTAAAAGAGAAAAATAGCGAACCTCTAATTGCCTTCTTCCTAGCGAGAGCAGTCACTGCCTGTATTATATATTCTTGAAACTCTAACAAAGCATAACAGACAAGCTCCATAATGTAACGTACATATAAGACTCTTATCATGGAGGATACTTGCAATTTGGTACTAGTTCACATTCTCGACCTCCATCAATCTTAAGAATGAGGGTCTAGGGTAGTATAATATAACAAAGGTAAGATGTCTTTTATTTCTTCACTAAAATAAAGCAGGAAAGTTCAATGCCCTGAATTGGATTGTTTGAACATGTTTTTTTTCTTTTTCCAGAAAAGCATGTTTGAACATCAAAGTAACATTCATCAAGCAATCCATTCATGAAAGAACCATTATGATGATTTTATTCAGAAACTATGTATCTCAATCGTAAAAGAGAAAACCCTAAAAATAATCGCCATTTTTACAATTAAACAATAAAAATAATCACGGGATTGTATTTACCAACTCATGCACCATGAACATCTTCCAAGGTTTCTACCTATATATAGTGAGAATGTCCTTAGAAAGGACAACAACTAAAATCATACGAAACAATCTCTTCAACATATATATTTAGAGGTTGTGATTTTAATCGTAACCGATCAAAATAATGTGATCTCTTTGAAAACTAATCTTTAGCTTTCTTCATGAAAAATAAAATAAAAAAAACACAATTTTCTCCTCTTATTTGCTTCACCAATCAATAAACAAATTGGACATTGAAAGCAAAAATCATTCTCCCTCATTGTCACTTAAATAGAGTCTTCGAAAAGTCAAAAACATTTCAGTTAACCAGGTTGAATTCAGAAAATATATTATTGAAGCAATTTTCTCATTTTGTTTTGATTTTTAAACACTACAAGAAATTTCATCTTTAGCCACACTGCCGAAGTGAGTGTGGCTAAAAGTTTTGTAAGTGTGGCTAAAGATTTTTAACAACGTCAAATTATATGTGAAAACCAATATGTTCCTAGGCATGTGGCAGAAAACTATTAACCATACTTGGACAATATGTTGCTAAAAGTGTTATTTAATAACATAAGCTCTATGTTGCTAAAAGTCTAGTCATACATAGCAAAATATGTGTCGTGTTACTAAAAGAATTATCTTGCAACATAACAGTCATGTTGCTAAAAGTCGAAAAAATGTTGCTAAATATATGATGTTTCAGTAACACAAGATTGTGTTACTTGTGTTACTAAAACTACTATGCCCAATAATTTTTATTGAAATTGAATTTATATAATTTTATTGCAAACAAGTCATAAATAATTTATATTATATATTTTAGATATAGAAAGAGGATAAGAGCGTTAAGCCATATTATTCATTTCTAGATAAATGTTCTACTCTGAAGTTCAATCAAGTAGCTAGTCAAGCATTATCATTAGCTTCTATGTGTCCCATAAAAAACAAGGACAAAATTGGCTTATTACCATGTGTTGTGTGGTCTAAAATCCTAAGGTTGCATAAGGGTTATATACGACCTCTTCTGTGAAGGTTATATGCGACCTCTTCCGTGATGGTTATATGCGACCTCTTCCACAGGTTTTGTGCGACCTTCTCCGTGCAGTTTGCCTTGTCAAATAGGAAACCTATAAGAAGAGGGAAACAAGTAAATGCTATAAAGGAAACCTATAAGAAGAGGGAAGCAAGTAAATGCTATGAAAGAAACCTACAAGGAAAGGGAAACTGAAGTATCCTATTTGTGATCAACTTGTTATCCGTTTTGAATGATTATCCAATT
>JXTB01000611.1:128239-153167 GCA_002914805.1 Parasponia andersonii | reverse complement strand
GAAGAGTAGCTGCTCTTAGTCAGTTTGTATCCAGATCAACCGATAAATGCCAACCTTTCTTTGAGGTGTTGAAGGGATCAAAAAGGTTCGAGTGGACGGAGAAATGCGAGCAGACATTCCAAGAATTGAAAAAACACTTGGGTTCCCATCCACTCTTATCGAAACCAAATCCAGGAGAAGAACTATACCTATATCTCGCTGTTTCTAAGTATGCGACGAGTGCCGCATTAATTCGCGAGGAGTTAAATATTCAGCGACCTGTGTATTATGTGAGTAAGAGATTACTTGATGTTGAAACCAGGTATCCCGAGATGGAAAAATTGGCACTGGCGCTCGTCATTGCATCAAGAAAGCTTCGACCTTACTTCCATGCTCACTCCATTCGAGTTTTCACGAATTTCCCGTTGAGACAGGTCTTACAGAAACCTGAGACGTCAGGGCGGCTGCTTAAGTGGGCGGTTGAATTGAGTCAATTTGACATCAATTTTCAACCTCGCACTGCTATAAAGGGGCAAGCCCTCGCAGATTTTATCGCAGAATTTACATACGATGTCAATCTTTCCACGGGAGCACTCGAGAAGTCTGTTTCAGATGTGTCAAAATTGTGGAAGCTTTATGTGGACGGGTCATCGAATGAGAATGGAGCAGGTGCGGGCATAGTTTTAATCAGTCCTGAAGGGCACAATATTCATTATGCGCTTCGCTTCAAATTCCCAGCTTCAAATAATGAAGCCGAATACGAAGCACTGATAGCTGGCCTAAAGCTCGCACAGGAAATGAAGGTCGAAGCAATCGAAGTGTATAGTGACTCCCAGCTGGTCGTCTGTCAGGTTAAGGGTGATTATCATGCGAGAGGAGAAAGAATCATGGCCTATTTGAAGAAGGTACAGCAGTTGTTCTTAACGTTCAGCATGTATGACATAAAGCTTCTTCCTCGTATTAAAAACACCCGGGCAGATGCACTCGCTAAGCTCGATTCAACGGAGGATACAGAGGTATTGAGAGTAGTTCCCGTTGAGTTTCTTATCTCACTGAGCATCGAGGTCGAACCCCAAGTGATTATGCCAGTCAATGAGGAACCATCGTGGATGGACCCCATAATGCGATATATACAAAACGGCGATCTCCCTGAAAATAAAGACGATGCAAGGCGGCTTCGCATGAAAGCGGCTCGCTATATCATCCAGGATGAGTAACTTTATCGAAGGAGTTTCAGCTCGCCATTATTATTGTGCGTCAATGATCAAAAAGCACACTACATCATGACGGAAATTCACGAAGGAATATGTGGGAATCATTCTGGGGGGCAGGCGCTCGCGAATAAAATTCTTCGACAAGGGTATTTTTGGCCGACTATGAAGAAGGATACATTGGAATTTGCTAGGAAATGTGATAAATGTCAGCGATTTGTGACCATTCCTAGAAAACCACATGTTCCTTTAACTTCGATGACTAGTCCATGGCCATTTGCTGTGTGGGGAATTGATATTATCGGGATGCTTCCATTAGCGCGAGGTGGTTTGAAGTATGCCGTGGTCGCAGTCGATTACTTCACAAAATGGACGGAAGCCGAGGCCTTGACTACCATCTCCGCGAAGAAAATGATAGATTTCGTTTATAAATCTATAATCTGTCGTTATGGTATACCACATACCATAATTTCTGATAATGGAAAGCAGTTCGATTGCGACGAGTTCCGTGACTTCTGCAATAACATGGGCATCAAAAAGAGCTTCTCTGCTGTTGTTCATCCACAGGCCAATGGGTAGGTCGAAGCGATAAACAAAATACTAAAGCAAAATATAAAGGCAAAGCTAGAGGAGCATAAAGGAGCTTGGCCAGAAGTACTTCCAGAAGTATTATGGGCTTATCGCACCACACAACGAACTACTACAGGAGAGAGTCCATTCTCCTTAGCTTATGGGTATGAAGCGATGATTCCTGTTGAGATTGGTGCGGGTTCCTTGCGGCGATCTATTTATGAGCAAAAACAGAATGATGTGTTGCTGAGAGTTGAACTCGATCTTCTAGAAGAGCGGCGTGAACAATCTCAGCTCCGAATTGCATCATACCAACGGCGCACTGCTCGATATTATAATTCCAAAGTCAAGGGTAGACATTTTGAAGTTGTCGATCTTGTCCTTCGACGAGTTCTACCTAATAATAGAGAGTATGGTGCTGGTGTATTTGGGCCTTCGTGGGAAGGACCTTATGTTATTGATAATATCATTCGACCTGGAACATATAATTTAGCTCGCATCGGTGGACAAAAGGTCGAGCATGCCTGGAATGCTGAACAGCTTCGTCGTTATTATCAATAATTCTTCATGATGTCTTCAACGGCCTATTGTATCTTCTTTATTAATATTCAATAATACTTCTTCGGCTATTACTTCAACTCGGTTATTACTTCGGCTATTCTTCATTTATAGTTTTATGGCAGTTTTCGGACACCATAAAACTCGGGGGGCAGTGGGATCAGAATGTTATCTCCTACTGGTTTCCTAAGGGACTATGCAAACGTCCATTTAGAAGAGACAGGGTTTTAGATCGTCGAAGTATCTAAGTCTCAGATCATCGACGTCGACGTATCTGAATCTCCTTAAAATCCTAGGATTTTCTCCTCGCTTCATGCCTCAGCATGTCGTATTATGCAATTTCCCTACTCGAACAGAAAAGTAACTAAGCAAAACGTTCGTTGTTCGAAATGATATATTGCTATGTTTTACTTTGACATGGAACTTTTGAAATACAGTTAGAGTTTGCATCAGTCGTATTAACTGTTTTCTTAAGCGACCTAACCTATCCTAATGCTCAAAACTCGTTTAAAGTTAGTCGGATTTAAATCGCTAAAAGCATACTGATCGATCACTTGTGATTGACTACTTAGTTAAAATTACTTTCGTTTCTTATCGCTATTTTGCAGGAGCATATAAGGAAGGAAAAATATTTATTAAAACAAAAGAAGTCATCCATACAGAAAGGGGATAAAGCCCGCATTGTTTTAATAAATAAAAAAAAAAAAACATTTCATGAGGAAGGGCTCGCGCCGTCATCACCAGCTTTGTTTGTATCCTCCTTCCAGCTCTGCACAAGTTCGACCACATCCTCGCCAAGGATGGAGAAGTCAAAGTCCGGATGCTCGCAGAATATGTTGAAGATGATGGTCGACGAGGCGATATCGCTAGCCTTATCTTCGAGTTCTTTGACCTCGGTCGCTTTGAACTCCTCGATGGCTTTGTGAACCGCCTCGGTGGTCGCTTCTCTCATACGGTCCGGATACTCAGAAACGACCTTCTCGAGCTCTTTGACTTTCTCCTCGAGATTTTCCTTGGCGAGTTTCTCCTTGTTTAGGTCCTCGAGCATCTGCTGCTTTTCAGAGTGGAAGTTTGCTCTCTCCTCCTCCCAAGCCTTTTCCGAGTTCTCGAATGTTCGAGTTATTTCATCTACTTTCTCAGCTTTCTCCAAGCATTCGAGAACTGGATCGTGCATCAGGACAGCAGCAGCCGCAGTCTAAAAAAAAAATATATGTAAATCTACAAGTCATCAAAAGAGTGAAAGAATTAAGAAGCTTACATTGGCCAGCATCCTCATTGCAGATCCGAAAGCGACTTTGGCGGAACGTCGCTTCATTCGCTCCCAACCCTCTTCAGACGTGAAGCGGTCGATAAAGGCTACGCTCATACCAGCCTTCTCTGGTAGTTGGTTAAGGAGTGCGAAGAGCTCGTCGCCTTTATCCGCCAAGTTCGGTTCCGAAGAGGTAGCAGCCTCGGTAGGGGGTTCGGAAGTGCTCGCTGGCTGAGATGGTTGTGGAGGGGGCGAGCTCGTTGGGACGTCCTCGAAGGCGACTTTTCTCTTCTTCGAGCAGTCAACCTTCTCCTTCCCTTTCGATGGCGGCGTACTCTCGGGTGTTTTGTTTTTTGCTATTGACCCGAGAGTTGATGGAGGAGCTCGTGGACCGCTTCCAATGACCATCTTTGTATAACAGAATATGTTAGTGAGCGAGGAAACGAAATATAAAGGTAATTAGAATGAGCGTGTGATTACCTTCTTCCTGTGGAGCTGGTTGACGAGCTGGTGGGGACACGGTCTCTGGAGATGAGGGCTCTGAGCGAGGTGATGTAGCCGGTGCCTTTCTTTTTCTGATCCTGGAGGATGAGGCACCTAAGTCCGTCTTCTTCCTGGGCTTCTTCTTCGAGCTTGCTGGTCTGGAGGAGATAACCGGGGGGTCTGGGAATGCGGCACCCTTCAGAATCAGACCGCAAGCGACTAGGTTCTTCGTTGTTTCTAGTACGTTCCAGTTAAATTCTTCAACTGGAAGGCCGTTGATCTGATATACTCTTGCGAGCTGATCCCTGGAGAGTCCGGGTCGATCCCTATTATCTGCGATGACATTGGAATGCGATCAGTATAAAAAATTTATATACAAACAAGACAATAAATTGGAAGACTACCTACCGGGATTTTGAAAGAAGCCATTGGCTGCATAGTCAAAATGGAAAAATGGATTTTTCCATTTTCCCATGTTTTTGCGAACCCCGTAGATCGTTTTTATAGCTTGATTCGACCACTTGCTCGCATAGAAGAAGCCGAGATCTGACGGATTTGACTTTACTTGGTAGAACCAAGCAAATTCCTCAGGAGAAGGGGTTTCTAAACCTAATTTATGATACAGAATATACAAACCTACCATATATCTATAAGTATTAGGGGTCAATTGAAAAGGGACGATCCCATAGTAATCAATGATCGATTTTATATACGGATGGAGGGGAGATGCACGCCGCATTTAAGGACTGCCTCAGAAAAGGAAGCGAGTCCATGAGGGGGTGTGTGTGGACAGTTGAATTCCATTGGAAGACGAAGGGGGATGGCGATCTTGTAGCTGCTCGCGATTTTCCTGAGTTTGTTCGACGTGCAGCTCGTTCGAACGTTGGTACATGACCAATTCTCCTCAACGTACTGATAGCCAGAAGAAAATGCGGGAGCATCCCTTATGTGTCTGGGCCATTGATCCTGGGGAAGATCGCCTATTCGAGGACTACTTTGCCTTGCCCCTGTTATTTCTATTTCGGGTTCGGGCTCGAGATAATCCTCAAGGTTAATGGAACTAATACTTGAGCTAGATTCCCCAGAAAAGGTATTTCCTTCCCTAAATAATTCCTCACTACTAGACATCTGAAAAGAAATACGCAGGGGTTCAGATATTGAGGATTTCCACTATGCTAACATTCTGGGTATTTATCCTAAAATTGCACTAAACAAAAAAGTTTATTCCTAAATGGTCTATGGGTTCATCAGAAAGTGTTCGAGTAGTTCATCAGAAAGTGTTCGAGCAGTTCATCAGTAAATGAACAATCAGTTCAGTGAGAATAAAATAGGGTATCAGACCCTAGAAATTCTTTGCTAGGATCATTTCTAAGTGATATCTAGTAATTCTACCCTACAAATTGAAAGGGAGAGTATAAAAAAAAATATCTCTCGTTTCACTTCGGTGAAATGAGTTTATTCCCAAAGATTGAAGTTTTCAAGAATGGAAGAAATATGAGAAGACATACTAACCTTTCTTCAGAAGAGGAAGGTTTGAGATGATTCGAAACTTCGTCGGAGAAGAAACGGTGATCAGAGCGAGCTGGGAGATAAAACGGCGCTAGGGTTCTTTGAGATTTCTGATGTTTTCTGAGAGAGATAGTAAAATGAAACAGGATGGGATGGTTTCTGATATTTATAACCTAGGAACCGTTAGATCACAGCCGTAGATCAGAGAATTTGAATTTTAAATCTGAAGGCTGAAGATTGCGCGGGATTTGATTCTATCCGAAAAGTTAGGATTGTTTAAAATTTGAAAAGATTTGATTTCAAAAGAGTGACGGTTGATATCAATCAGACTTCCTCGAATTTCGCTCTTTCTTATAAAAGGCTACACGTGTTCCGTTCTAACAGAAAAAAAGATACGCGTGATCTTAAGAGATGAGATTTGGAATCTGGCGGATCTTCGACTACTCAGACCTCAAGTTTAAGTTATGACATCACGTGTTTAGGGTCGCACGGTAATTGGAAGCTCCATTTCGTCCTAAAGAACTAATAGAGCTAGAGGGCAATTGTTGTGCGCTCTAAAATCCTAAGGTCGCATAAGGGTTATATGCGACCTCTTCCGTGAAGGTTATATGCGACCTCCTCCGTGAAGGTTATATGCGACCTCCTCCGTGATGGTTATATGCGACCTCTTCCACAGGTTTTGTACGACCTTCTCCGTGCAGTTTGCCTTGTCAAACAGGAAACCTATAAGAAGAGGGAAACAAGTAAATGCTATAAAGGAAACCTACAAGAAGAGGGAAACAAGTAAATGCTATGAAAGAAACCTACAAGGAAAGGGAAACTGAAGTATCCTATTTGTGATCAACTTGTTATCCGTTTTGAATGATTATCCAATTACATTATCTAGTTGTATAGTTACCTGATTATACAATTAGGATCCTAGGGACATAAGGTTACCTTTACCTATATAAAGGGGACTCTATGTTCCGAAGGGTATTCCAAGTTTAGAATATTCCAAGCTTTGGGTAGTCTAAGCTTTTAGTATTTTTCAATAGCTTTTCAGTCTTTCCAATTTCGAGACGAGATTGTAACCTTGAGTGTTCGTTATTATTCATAAAATAGTGAGAAAACAGTGGACGTAGGCTCATCTTTTTCGGGGCTGAACCACTATAAAATCCTCTCTCCTTTTTTGCTTTGATTATTGATTCAATTCACACAAGCCACATCTCTTGGTTTTTTCTAAATTTATTGTTGATAAAACCTCCATCAACACCATATTCTTAGACCGGCTTATTACCCTATTCTTAGTCATCTTCTCCGTAATTACTTGTAATAATAAGGAAAACTGTAAAATCTTAAATTTTGTAAAGGTACTTAAGTAATTTTGGAATCAAGGCCAATTTGGTAATTTTGTATTTTTGGATTAATTAAATAAAAATCTGAAATAAATTTAGTGTTGAATCTAGACAAGATAAAGTTTATATGCTTTTTGGGCAAAAGGGAAAAAGAAATTTCAAACCGAGGACAAAAGTGTAATTAAGGAGGGACTAAAATGAAAGAATCTTTTTAAAATTTGTGGCCAAAGTGGAATTTCAGAAAATTTTTCAATCAAACCAGATTGCACCACGTGTCCCACTACTACAATTTTTGAAAATTACATATAAACCCCCTTTTCTTCTTTCTTCTCCGCAAAAGCCCCCCTGAAGCCACTCTCTGCTACTGTTCACATGAAGCTGCTCCGGCCACCGTACCGCCCGACGCGCCACCCCGCGCCCTTGCCCAGCTGCCGACGAAACAACGCCAACCAACACTGCCGTGAAACGTCACACCTCGCCAGAGAAAAAACACTCCGAGGGTTGCACAACCGAAACGATTTTTCGCCCGCCGTTTCCTCCTCCGATATCCGATCACCTCACTACCACCACTACCGTTGGACCCGTCTCAACTCCAACTCGGCTCCGGTGAGTCGTTGACTACTGTAGCAATATTTTAATATTTAATTTTTGTTATATTTTCGTAATTATTTCAGAATTGAGTTATTTTTCCAGAAAAAATTTTACCACTTGAAAGAGAAGTTTGAAATATGAAATTTCATGATTTTAAAGTGTTAAAACGGTAACCGGAAGATCGTTAATTATTGGGATGAAAATATGGTATTTTCAGATTTTTGAGCCCATTTAATGTTCGGGACCTCGAAACTGAGTTCTGACTTCGAATTTGGACTCAGTGAGGTCGGGACATAAAGTTTGATATAAAATACCACTATTTTCTGAAGTGACAAAAATCGAGAAAATAGCTCGTGAATTACACCATTTTGCATGCCACAGGCCGATTCTGTACCGAGACCCGTTTTCGACGAACTTTATATCGAAACCAATATTTTTGGGTGTTCTGAATTCAGAGGTAATCTCTGTTTCTCAATCCGAGACTCTGTTTGAAAAGTCAACTTTTCAAGTGAACGAGATTCGAAAACTGCTGAACAACCTGGTGATCAATTAAGGATATTTCTAGCGTCGTTAGCTCAGTATAAATACTATTTCGAGGTAGATGGTTCAATTTCCTTGTTTTTTATTATTTTTATTAAAATTAGAATTTATTCTGAAAAATGAAATTTCGTGATTTTATAAAATTGAATTATTTGAATAGTTATTTTAATGAACTATGAATTTATGAAACATTGTGGACTGCTCTAGATATTTTTACATATGATTTTGTACAAGATTTTATATTTGGGATTCGATAAAACCATAGAAACTGTACTTTTGGATTTTTAAGTACAAAATGGATTTTTAATTAAAAATCAGAGTATATCTAGAATGTTAATCCACTGTAGGGTTGTTTGAGACTCCATATATTGCACATTTCATATGATCATGAATAAAAGTTGTCTTAGGCATCACAGTGTTGTAGTAGGCGGACTAGTACACCCGCCTTCGGTGAGAGCCCGTAAACCCGTGCGGGGTTAGTTTTCTGACTATCTCCATTCGGTAGGCGTAGGCATTCAGTGCCCCTCTGGTTCGATAGGATTAAACACATGGGTGTCCCTCCGGTTTCCAAAGATAGATGTCAAGCAGAAAGCACTCAATACATATAGTATAAGTTGTTCCAGTCGTGATGAGAGAATGAGAGCTCATGTGATATGTTGATTTATGTGATGTGCATTATGCTTATTTTAACTAAGATTTTTATATGTTTTGACCTGAATATCTGGTTTTGGTTTTAGCATGGTTTTCTGTAAATGGTTTAAATCCTTAATATTTATGGAAATATTTTCCAATACTAGTAACCATGCAGATGTTTTGAGATTTATAAAAAGACTTTCCCAAAAAGGGAAATTGGGTAACTTACTGGGCATTTATGCTCACCCTCCCAACTTTCTCCATAAATGGTGTCCAGTGTGACATTGACGGCCAACAAGCGGAATAAGAAGCTATTTTTTACTTATAGTTTGAGACTTGGTAATGCTAGGAGTGTGAATATAAGACTCGTATTTAAGTCTTGTTAAATAGATGGATATTGCTAGCATTCATGTTAAGTGTGTTACTTTGAAAATGTCTATAAATTATATATGTCAAACTAGCTTGGTGTTGAGGTGTGAACGATGATGCTCAGTTTATATTTAAAATTTAGTTTTTCGTATAATTTTTCAGTCTGTGTTTATTAGTGACTATGAACTGTAGGATAGATCCACTGGTTGGAATTCAAAATACATTTAAAAAAAAAAAGAATTTCCAATTTTAGTGAAATTCTCCTTTTGCCACTACCCCGGGGTTTGGGTCGTGACAGAATTTGTGGTATCAGAGCCTTGAGTTTTAAATACCTCGGACATAGTACCATTAAACTAGATTGAAATTATTTTTATGATGATATGCATCATTACTTTCAAAGATGCCTCCTAGGAGAGCTCCGAGGTGCCAACCTGGTGCCGAGTCCTCTCCAATTCCACAAAACTTCAATCAATTTTTTGAAGCAATGCATCATATTTTTCTTGAAATGCAAGGTCCTAACCTTCAGCCTCAACCTCAACCATAGTAAAAGCGTCAACCCAATCAGGCTGACCATCTTCAGAAGTTTATGCGCCTTTAACCTAGACAGTAAGATGGAACCCAAACCCACTAGTTGCCAACGCATGGTTGCGTGAGATGACACGACACTTTCAAACCCTAGGTACTCCTAGAGAGTTCTGGGCTCTGTTTGCTATTTCTTGCTTGATGGGAAATGCTATCCATTAGTGGGAGACAATTGAGGTTACGCAAAATGTAGAAAGCATAACTTGGGAAGAATTTGAGACTCTTCAAAGTACATTATGCAAATGATGATCAACAAGCTGAAGTGGTTGGTCATTTTGAGAGACTTACTCAAGGGAGTAAAATAGTATACCAATACGTGAAGGAGTTCACAGAATTGGCAAGCCTTATCCTTAGCCCAGCGGTGAGTGACACTTACCGAATTGCGAAGTTCAAAAATGGTCTGAATCGAAACATCCACAACCATATTGTTATTCACTCATTTGCCATTCTTTTTGAAGTAGTGTTAGTTGCACAATGAGTTGAAGCCATAAAAAATGAATAGGGTGTAAGAAAGAATAAAAGCAACGAGAGAAAAGTGAACAAGAGGAACCAAAGACAGTGGTCTGCTCAAGGTTCATCTAATAGCAGAAGCTATACTAACAGTGGTTCAGCAAGTAATAAGAGATTCAGTCCCTATACGTGTTACCACTGTGGTCAACAGGGCCATAAGAGGAATGAGTGCCCAAAACGTATGCAAAAATCCCTTCTTTCTCATGGAGGACCACTTGGAAGTTATTCTGGTTCAGCATCTCCCCAGAACACTCAAGCTTTGTCACAGCAATCTCAGGGTGTTTCCCAGGCTTTTTCATCTCCACCACCTTATCAGCACCAGTACTGCCTCCAGAGTTATTGTGAAATCCCATAAAAATTGTAAGGGCAAATTGGTCTTTTGACCCCTAAAAAAATGAATTTGGACGGATTTGAGTCTAGGTTCATTTGGGCAAATGTAAGAAAAGTTTGAAAATCGGGGTCAAAATATAATTATTCAAGGGTATTTTTGAGAAGATTTTCAGAAAACTAGGTCCAAGTGCAAATAAGCAAAACAATGCCCAATTAACCAGAAGTTGACACGTGGCGCTACAGTTACGAAAATTGCCCATAAATGCCTCCATTTTTCCTTTCTTTTTCGATTTGGTCCCCAGAGTAAAATCACAACCCGATTTCCAGTGAAGCTCCGTTGAGCCACCTCCGGCCGTCATTGCCCCGCGCCACCGACCGGCGTTGATGCCTAGCTACCGGACGAAGCTTCCGCCGCCAAAACTAGCCCCGTCGGAGCCACCGATCACCGGAGCCAATTCTGGCCACCGTTCGCCGTGAAACTGGTCGCCGTTGACTCGTTTCCTCACGGACAATCTGATGGTAGGTACCTATTGTCTCAATTTTGCTCCGTTTTATTTTAATTTCGTTGAACAATTTTGTGTGAAATGGTTTTGAAATTGACTTTTCGATCGGACCGTTAGATTTTAAAAATAAAATCATTTTTGGAATATACGTTGAAAATGGTGAAAAATGATATATATATATATATATATATTGATTATGTTCTAAAACGGGCCCGAAAAACGAGATCAAGCAGCTCAGATTTGCCTCGATTTGCATGCTGTGGGGCCCGCATCCAAACCTGGCAAATTATGTGTATAACCTAGGGTTTTGGGGTGCTCTAAATTCATTGGTGAAGTCCGTTTTATGAATTAAAGCTCCGTTTGAAAATCAAGTTTTCAAACCAAGAAACTAAAGTGTCAAAAACGACGTCCGCTCTTCCAAATGACACCTAAATGACGCCAAACTTTCTCTATAGCCTTGTAACACTAGTTGGACGCTCGATTGAGGTAGGGATTCGATTATTTGATTCTAAAATTAATTTAATTTATGAATTTTATATATTTTCAATAAATATAGAATTTCGTGAAATAATTTATAAAAATTATGTTTATGTCCATTTTTGACCTGATATGTGATATAAACTGCCTGAGAGACACGTCACACTGGTTAACATGTCCTATATACTGTTTTGGATTTATTTCTGTAAGAAATTGGAATTTTGGGTTTTGATAGAAAATAACTGTTGTAATGCCGAAATTTTTAGAAAATCCAAAATGGTTTGAGAACTCAGTTTTTGAGGACTGGAAGTGATTTGATTAAAGAATACTGCATGGTTATTTTGAGACTTTGTGGAAATGGTGCATATCCTTATTCTGTCATTTATAAAACATTTGCACACATTCATACATTTACGATGCCCTACATGGGGTGATCGGACTTACAATGCCCCACATAGGGTGATCAGACTTACGACGCCTCTTAGGGTGGCTCAGACTTACGAGTGATCTACCAGGCTACTTCGGACATCATAATTGCATACATGGTTTTGTATGACAGCTTGAATGGATATGTACTAGTTTTGATGGATCTTTTACAATGATTTGGAATGTATGAATCGTTGGACTATGATTTCCACTTGAGTTTGTGAACTGTTTTGAATAGAATACCAACCATGCAGGACCTTCAACATGAGCATATTATATATATATAAGAACTTGAAATCGATTCTCTACTGGGCGTTAGCTCACCCTCTTTCTTCCTCTCAGGTAGCACTCAATGTAATTTGGATCAGAAGAGTTAGATCGAGACATTTGTAGAACAATTAGTTATTTATATTTTAGTAAATTCCTACGAGACTTGTGAAATATTTAAATGTCAGTAGGAATTTGGATTTCATTAAACTTTATAATTAGAATATGAAATCTAGACACGATGTATTACTTATGTCTGTGTTTGAGTGTGAGATGATCTGTGATGTACGACTAATAAACAATTGTTTTAATTACTGTTTATGTTCAATGAGTGACGCATAATTGTGGGATTTTATTTTCAATTAAATATTTTGTTGAAGCCAGTTTTGAGAGGTTAGAGACCCCAGGGAAAAATTTTGAATGAATTGAGTCTTTTTATTTAGTTCTTTTTGGTATTTCTAATTTATGAAATACCTATTCTGTCATTGACCCCAACCTCGGGTCGTGATAGTTATACTTAGAATTTCCACACTCCTCAAGCTTCGGGGAGTCAAGGAAGGTGTGGATATGGTAGCAGTGGTCTGGGATCTAACACCAGTCATCCTGGATAAGGAAGAGGCAATAAAGGAAACGAAAAAGTCACTGGCCAAGCTTATGCAATTTCTGGAATTGATAGTACCAATGAACACACTAGTCGAGGTGTTATTGACGGTATGGTTCTTATTTCATATTCTTAGACACGTGTTTTGTTTGACACTGGTGCATCTCATTCATTCATATCCTTGTTGTTTGTTCAACTTTTGGAGTTAAAATTTTATGAGTTGGACTATCCCTTGACTTTGGGAACACCTTTGGGTGGTGTATCTGATGTGTCTAGTGTGTATACATCTTGTTGTGTGGTGATTGATGGTAAAGAATTACTTGCTGATTTAATTATATTACTAATAAAACAATATGATATAATACTCGGTATAGATTGATTATCCAAGTATTGAGCTATTATCGATTATTATGTTAAGCGAGTGATCCTTTTTCTGGATGATGGATGACCCATAATATATCAAGCCCGAATAAATTCATTGAAACCAAGTCCTGTACTTAAAGCCTATTTGGGTGGTAGAAAGAAACTTGATTGTTATGGGAACTTGTTTGCCATTGATGGCAAAGTGAGAACTAATGATCAGGACCTATGGATTCCGGTAGTGAGTGAATATCCAGAGGTATTTCCAGAGGATTTACTAGGGCTACCACCAGATAGGGAGATCGAGTTCTGTATTAACCTTGTTCCTGGAGCTCAGCCAGTTTCTATTCCAGCCTACCGCATAGCTCCTGCAGAGATGAACGAATTGAGGGAACAATTGGATGATTTGATATCCAAGGGTGTTGTTCTAATACCTCTACTTTATTTACTTGGTGGAGCAATTGAAAGAAAATTCTTGATCATAACATAAGGATATTTGGATGGAGAGCTTATTATGTAGCTGTAAAATAACTTTAGTCGTTTGGTCTTCACAAAAGACGTGTCCTTCCATATGCTCTTTGAACTAGTTGTAATTCATAGGGCGAAACAACTGGTCAAGCTTTAATTAGTTCCAAATTTGCTCAAAAAATGTGGGCTGTCGAATCTAACAAAATTCAAGCTAAATTATAAGGATATTTTCAGGAAAAATGTCCTTGTAAAGAAAGAGCATATAAGAAAGAGCATTTTTTTAACTATATAGACGCCTTGAGGCACTAAAGTCAAAGCAGACAATATCTATACAAAAAGGAGGTCATATGAGATAACCCAAGTGATTGCTAAATGCGATGAAAGTAATGATTTGGAGTTTTTCTTACGTATAGCCTGGGGCACATGTATAGAGTCTGCGCAGCAATGTGGTTCATAAACCATAATGGTCATGTTAAACCCCTTTCGCTCTTGTCTATTGGATGTTTATTGTCTAATCTAACAACTGGTACCGGGAAATTAATATCATAATTAGGCCAATTTCAAACAAGGTATTAGTCACCACATCTTCGTGTGTTTGATATTCTTCTCTAGTGAGTATGTGTAAATATAAAGTAGTACTTTTCCTTGGGATGCTCTTGTTTTGTTTGCCAAGAAAGTTGACGATACTTTAAAACTATGTGTAGAGTAAAGGAAGTTAAATCAGCTGACAATAAAGAACAAGTATCCTTTGCCAAGGATTGACGAGTGGTTTGATCAACTTTGTAGATCAAGATTTTTCTCTAAAATTGACTTGAGGTCAGGTTATCACCAGTTGAAGATAAGAGAGAAAGATATACCGAAAATAACATTTAGAACTCGTTATGGTCACTTTGAGTTTTTGGTAATGCCTTTTGGTTTGACGAATGTGCTTACAGCTTTTATGGATCTCATGAATCGGATTTTCAGGCCATACTTGAATCGTTTTGTAGTTGTTTTTATTGATGATATCCTGGTGTATTCCAAGACTCAGGAAGATCATGCCGAACATCTGAGGATAGTGCTTGAAGTTTTGAGAAATCAACAATTATATGCTAAAAGATCAAAATGTGATTTCTGGATGTCAAAAGTTAAATTCTTAAGGCATGTAATTTCACAAGAAGGTATCTTAGTCGATCCTACTAAAGTAGAAGCTGTTCTAAAATGGGAAAGACCAAAGAATGTGACAGATATACAAATTTTCCTCGATTTAGCAGGTTATTACTGTCGTTTTGTCCAGAATTTCTCAAGGGTTGCATTACCATTGACAAGGTTGACCATGAAGGATGTCAAGTTCAGTTGAGATAGTGATTGTGAAGAAACTTTCAGGAAATTGAAGCACAGTTTGACAACTGTACCTGTTCTTACAGTTCCTGAGAGTAATGAACCTTATGTGGTGTATACCAATGCTTCTAAGACGGGATTGAGATATGTTCTAATGCAGAATAGTCGAGTTATAACGTATGCTTCTCGTCAGTTGAAGCCACATGAGAGGAACTATCCTACCCATGACCTAAAGCTTGCAGCAATAATTTTCGCACTCAAAATATGGAGATATTATCTGTATGGTGTGAAATTTGAAATATTCTCTGACCATAAGAGTTTGAAATATTTCTTCACCCAACGGATATAAATCTAAGGCAACGAAGATGGGCTGAGTATATGGAAGATTATGACTTCAAACTACAATACTATCCTGACAAGGCCAATATTGTAGCTGATGCCTTGAGTATAAAACCGCTTATCTCCTTAGCGGCACTTATTTTTCAAGATTGGAAGAACTCATTGGCAATTAGTGATTATACCTTATAGTACTTCGAGTTTGGAAATGCTGCTTACCTCAGTAATATTGTTGCTACACCTGCGCTTCTCCAAACTGTGCAGCAAAGTTAATGGCAAGACCAAGAGTTGAAAATGATCTAGAATCAACTCGAAAGTGGTGAACAATTAGAAGGTTGGATTACAAATAGAGAAGGATTTGTGCTTTTCAAAGGCAAGCTAGCAGTAGCTAATGATCCTCATCTTAGAGAGATCATTGTCATTGAAGCTCATAAGTCTAAGTTTACAGTACATCCTGGTAGCACAAAGATGTATCACGACCTGAAGAGAAAGTATTGGTGGAAAGGTATGAAACGTGACATAGCTACTTTTATGGCTAAGTGTATGATATGTCAGCAAGTTAAAGCTGAATACCAGAGACCAATTGGACTACTGTAGCTTTTACCTATACCAGAGTGGAAGTGGGATAAAATCACCATGGACTTTGTAATGGGTTTGCCTACGATCCGAAGAAAGAACGACGCAGTTTGGGTGATTATTGATCGTATGACAAAAACTGCTCATTTCATACCGATCAGATTTGATTTTTCACTCAACAAGCTTAGTCGTCTCTACATTGACAATATTGTTCGATTACATGGAGTGCTATTAAGCATAGTTTCGGACAGAGACCCAAGATTTACTTCTAAGTTCTGGAGAGCTTTGGGAACATAACTAAATCTTAGTACTGCTCACCATCCTCAGACAGATGGCCAATCTGAGAAGACTATTCATATTCTAGAAGATATGCTTCGCTCTTGTGTACTGGATTTTGGTGGAAGCTAGGATGATCACCTGTCATTGGTGGAATTTTCTTACAATAACAGCTACCAAACCATTCTTGGCATGGCTCCATATGAGGTATTATATGGGAGACCATGTAGATCACCCTTGTATTGGGCTGATGCTGAGGAGCATGTCATGCTTGGGCCAGAACTGATACAAGAGACTACTGAGAAAATTAATAAGATTCGGCAAAGACTCAAAGTCAGGCATTAACAAAAAAGCTATGCAGACCCAAAGAAACGTGAAGTAGAGTTCGAAGTTAGTGATCAAGTATTCTTGAAAGTGGCGCCAAGGCGTGGGATCACGAGATTTGGGCTTAAAGGTAAATTGGCTCCAAGATATATTAGACCATTTAAGATTACTTCTAGAATTAGGCCCGGAGCATATCGCTTGGAATTGCCACCATAATTGAGCTAAGTGCACAATGTTTTTTATGTCTCGATGCTCAGGAAGTATGTGCCTGATCCATCTCATGTTATTCAGTATATGGAAGTGATATTACAAGAGGATATAATATATGAGGAACAACTAGTTCGAATACTGGCAAGAGAGCTCAAAGTGCTTCGAAATAGGGAGATACCACTTGTCAAGGTTCTTTGGCAACAACATATATGAAACTATACTTGATGGCACTCCATGTAAACAAACAATATTATCAATGTAGGAACTGTAAGAATAGGTGCAGTTGTCAAACTATGCTTTAATTTCCTGAAAGCTTCTTCACAATCACTATCCCAACTAAAATTGGCATCCTTCCTGGTCAACCTTGTCAATAGTAATACAACCCTTGAGAAATTCTGAATAAAATGACGGTAATAACCTGCTAAACCGAGGAAACTTCGTATCTCTGTCACATTCTTTTGTCTTTCCCATTTTAGAACAGCCTCTACCTTAGTAGGATCGACTGAGATACCTTCTTGAGAAATTACATGCCCTAAGAATTTAACTTCTGACATCCAGAAATCATATTTTGATCTTTTGGCATATAATTGTTGACTTTTCAAAACTTCAAGCATTATCCTCAGATGTTCAGCATGATCTTCCTGAGTCTTGCAATACACCAGGATATTATCAATAAAAAAAACTATAAAACGATCCAAGTATAGCCTGAAAATCTAATTCATGAGATCCATAAAAGCTACAAGCATATTCGTCAAACCAAAAAGCATTATCAGAAACTTAAAGTGACCATAAGGAGTTTTAAATGTTGTTTTCGGTATATCTTCTTCTCTTATCTTCAACTGGTGATAACCTGACCTCAAATTAATCTTAGGAAAAAATCTTGATCCACCAAGTTGATCAAACAGCTCGTCAATCCTTGGCAAAGGATACTTGTTCTTTATTGTCAGATGATTTAACTTCCTTTAGTCCACACATAGCCTTAAAGTACCGTCAGCTTTCTTGGCAAACAAAACAAGAGCACCCTAAGGAGAAGTACTACTTCGAATGAAACCCTTGGATATCAAATTTTCCAATTGTTCCCTCAATTCGTTCATCGCTGCAGGAGCCATGCGATAGGCTGGAATAGAAACTGGCTGAGCTCCAAGAACAAGGTTAATACAGAACTCAATCTCTCTATCTGGTGGTAGCCCTGGTGAATCCTCTGGAAATACCTCTGGATATTCACTCACCACCGGAATCCATAGGTCCTGATCATTAGTTCTCACTTCACCATCAATGTATAAACAAGTTTTCATAACACTCAAGTTTCTTCCTACCACCCAAACAGGCTTTAAGAACAGGACTTGGTTTCAATGAATTCATTCGGCCTTGATATATTATGGGTCGTCCATTATCCAGAAAAAAAGGTCACTCGCTTATCATAACAGTCGACAATAGCTCAATACTTGGATAACCAATTCATACCGAGTATTACATCATATTGTTTCATTAGTAATACAATTAAATCAGCAAGTAATTTACCATCAATCACCACACAACAAGATTTATACATACTAGACATATCGAATACACCACCCAAAGGTATTGCCAAAGTCAAGAGATAGTCCAACTTAGAAAATTCTAACCCTAAATGTTGAACAAATAACAAGAATATGAATGAATGAGATGCACCAGTGTCAAACAAAACACGTGCCCAAGAATATGAAATAAGAACCATACCATCAATAACACTCCGGCCAGTTATTCATTGGTACCATCAGTTCCAGAAATTGCATAAGCTTGGCCAGTGACTTTTCTGTTTCCTTTATTGCCTCTTCCTTGTACAGGATGACTGCTGCTAAATCCTGGACTATTGCTAGTATATCCACGCCCTCCTTGACTTCTTGAAGCCTGAGGAGTCTGGAAATTCTGAGTATAACCTTAGGGGCAGTACTGGTGCTAGTAAGGTGATGGAGATAAAAAAAGCTTGGGAAACACCCTAAGATTGTTGTGACCTAGCTTGTGTGCTTTTAGGAGGTGTTGAACCAGAATAACTTCCAAGTGGTCTTCACTGAGAAAGAGGGGATTTCTGCAGACGTTTTGGGCACTCATTCCTTTTATGGCCCTATTGACCACAGTGGTAACATGTATAAGGACTGAACCTCTTATTACTTGCTGAACCACTGCTAGTATAGCTTTTGCTGTTAGGTTAATCTTGAGCAGACCACTGTCCTTAGTTCTTCTTGTTCACTTTTCTCTTGTTGCTTTTATTCCTTCTTGCACCCTGTTCATTTTCTATGACTTCAGCTCATTGGTCAGCTAATACTACTTCAGATAGAGTGGCAAACGAGTGAATAGCAATATAGTTGTGGATGTTTCGATTCAATCCATTCTTGAACTTCACAATTCGGTAAGTGTCACTCACTGTTGGGCTAAGGGTAAGGCTTACCAATTCTGTGAACTCCATCACGTATTGGTTTACTATTCTATTCCCCTGAGTAAGTCTCTCAAAATGACCAACCACTTCAGCTTGTTGATCATCGTTTGCATAATATGCTTTGAAGAGTCTCTCAAATTTTTCCCAAGTTATGCTTTCTACATTTTGCATAACCTTAGTTGTCTCCCACCAATGGATAGCATTTTCTGTCAAGCCAGAAATAGCAAACACAGCCTAGAACTCTCTAGGAGTACCCAAGGTCCGAAAGTGTCGTGTCATCTCACGCAACCATGCATTGACAACTAGTGGGTCTGGGGTTCCATCATATTGTCTAGGCTGAAGGCGCATAAACTTCTGAAGATGGTCAGTCTAATCGGGTTGACGCTCTTGCTGTGGTTGAGGTTGAGGTTGAAGGTTAGGACCTTGCATCTCAAGGAAAGCATGACACATTGCTTCGATAAATTGGTTAAAGTCTTATGGAATTAGAGGGGGTTCGGCACTAGGTTGGTGCCTCGGAGCTCTCTTAGGAGGTATCTTTGAAAGTCTGAAATGATATACCAAACTATCAGTGAGATAAATATGCATATCATCATAAAAACAATTTCAATCTAATTTAACGGTGATGTGTCCGAGGTATTTAAAACTTGGCTCTGATACCACAATTTCTGTCACTAAAATTGGAAATTCTTTTTTTTTTTAAAAGTATTGTGAATTCCAACTAGTGGACCTATCCTACAGCTTATAGTCACCAATAAGAAAATCAAATTTCAAATATAAACTGAGCATCATCATTCACACCTCAACATCAAGTTAGTATAGCATATATAGCTACAGATATTTTCAAAATAACACACTTAACATGAATGCTAGGCTAACAATATCCATTTATTTAATAAGACTTAAACACGAGTCTTGTATTCATACTCCTAACATTACTAAGTCTCAAACTATAAGTAAAAGATAGCTTCTTATTCAGCTTGTTGATCGTCAATGTCACACTAGACACCATCTGTGGAGAAAGTAGGGATGGTGAGCATATATGCCCAATAGGTTATCCAATTTCCCTTTTTGGGAAAGTCTTTTTATAAATCTCATAACATCTACATGGTTAGTAGTACTTGAAAGCATTTCCATAAATATTAAGAATTTAAACCATTTAAAGAAAAACATGCTAAACCAAAATCAGATATCCAGGTCAAAAAAAATAAAAGTCTTAATTAAAATAAACATAATACACATCACATAAATCAATACATCACATGAGCTCTCATCCTCTCATCATGGCTAGAGCAACTTATACTACATGTATTGAGTGCTCCCTCCCTGATATCTATCTCTGGAAACCGAAGAGACACCCATGTGTCTAATCTTACCGAACCGGAGGGGCACCATATAAAGATAGTCAGAAAACAAACCCCGCGCATATTTACGGACTCTCACCGAAGACGGGTGTACTAGTCCGCCTACTACAACACCGTGATGTCTAAGACGACTCATGCATGATCATATGAAATGTACAATATATGGAGTTTCAAACAACCATGCAGTGGTTTAACATTCTAGACATGCTCTGATTTTTAATTAAAAATCCACTTTGTACTTAAAAATCTAAAAGTACAGTTTCTGTGATTTTACCAAATCCCAAATATAAAATCTTGTACAAAATCATATGTAAAAATATCTAGAGCAATCCACAATGTTTCACAAATTCATAGTTTATTAAAATAACTATTCAAATAATGCAATCTAATAAAATTACAAAATTTCATATTTCAGAATAAATTCCAATTTTAATGAAAATAATAGAAAACAAGGAAATTGAATTGCCTACCTCGAAATAGTAGTTATGTTGAGCTAACGATGCTAGAAATATCCTCAATTGATCACTAGATTGTTTGGATAGTTATTTTCGAATCTCGTCACGTTCACTTGAAAAGTTGACTTTTCAAATGGAGTCTAGGATTGAGAAATAGAGGTTACCACGGAGCCGAGTTGGAGGCCGAGAGTGATCAGAAATGAAAGCTGGAGTTGAGACGAGTCCAACGGTGGTGGTGGTGAGGTGATCGGACGTCAGAGGAGGAAACAACGGGCAAAAAATCAGTCCGGTGGTGCGACCTTCGGAGTGCTCTATCTCCGGCGAGAGACGGTAGAGCGAGACGGCAGCACCGGGCGTAGCTTCGTCAGCGGCTGGGCAAGGACGCGGGACAGCGCGTCGGGCGGTACGATGGCCAGAGCAGCTTCGGGAGAACAGTGACAGAGGTTGGAGTTTCAAGGGCTTCCGCGGAGAAAAAATAAGAAAAAGGGGTTTTTATGCAATTTTCAAAAACTGTAGCAGTGGGACACGTGACGCAATTTGGTTTGACCGAAAAAGTTTCTGAAATTCCACTTTGGCCATAAATTTTAAAAAAATTCTTTCACTTTAGTCCCTCCTTAATTATACTTTTGTCCCTGATTTGAAATTTATTTTTCACTTTTGCCCCAAAAGCACCTAGACTTTATCTTGTCTAGATTCAACACTAAATTTATTTCAGATTTTTATTTAATTAATCCAAAAATACAAAATTACCAATTTGCCTTTGATTCCAAAATTACTTAATTACCCTTACAAAATTTAGGATTTTACAAAAACGATTGACTTCATAGAAATGAACTAAGAAAAATACCTTTTAGGCATTTTGTCAAGCATATGGCATGGAGTCTAAAATATCTAAATACTTAAAGAAAAATTGTCCCAAATAAAATTACCTAATCAAATAATTGAAGTTTGCCAAAGAATCTTAATGCAATACTTGAAATCTAATCAACAGAGCCCTAGAAATGAAACAACGAAGGAGATGGAAATAACCTAATCTAATAATTGAAGTTTTCCAAAAAATCTTAATGTAACACTTGAAATCTAATCAATGGAGCCCTAGAAATGAAACAACGAAGGAGATGGAGATAACCTAATCAAATAATTGAAGTTTTCCAAAGAATCTTAATGCAATACTTAAAATCTGATTAATAGAGCCCTAGCAATGAAACAATGAAGGAGATGGAGATTACCTAATCAAAAAATCAAAGTTTCAGAATCCTAAATTTCTGGTGGTTACCGGTCATTGGAGCTTGCTGAAGTTTGTCAGTCGCTGGAGCTTGTTGAAAATTACCGGTCGTCAGAGCTTCCTAGACTTAGTGTAGAGAGAGAGAAGATAGTGAATGAGAAAAATAATCTAAATGAATATAAAGTTGAAAAAGACTAAATATAATTAGTTGTAAGAAATTAGAAGTCAAAGGTTTAGTCACACTTATTTTGTGTGGCTAAAAATTTTATTGATATATTTTTTGAAAAGTAACAAAATTAATTTTAGCATAATGTGTAAAAACAAATTATATAGCTGAAAAAAACTTTTATCCACTCTTTTGCTTGTGTTGACAAAAACTATGTGGCTAAATACCTGATTTCTTGTTGTGAAACTAGTTTAAAAAAAAATCTAATAAGCAATTATCTATCATAACTAAACATTAAAACAGCAAAGAATACAAAAATGCCTACAAAGCCCAGAGAATTACAAACCTAATAAAACCTTAAGATGAAAAGAAAACAAAATGGAGAAGGAACTAAGAGAGTTGGATAGGATGAGTGAGCGCACCAGGATGATAGTGGAGGAAGAGAGTGCATTTTAACTCATCTTTTTGTCATGCCCACCACTAGCAAGCAACTTTCCATCGGGTGAGAAATCCGTCAATCTCAACAAATAATTTACCTCTGCTTGCTCATAGATTTTACTTCACTGAAAATGAACCCTAAAAGTAAAATTCACAAACACATGGCCTTCAGGCTTAATCTTAAAGAACCCATAATTATTTAGATATGGGGTCTCATTATATCAGAAGTATACTCAGAATCTCCACCCCAACAGGCTCAGCTAGCTATATCATTACCTCGTAGCAGCTGGATAACAAAGGCATTAAAGGATTCTAACCTTTTTTTGATCCGTGACTGGTGCTTTAATCCTCTAGTCTTCAATATATATTTTCCCCCTAAATTTCGACACTATAATGTTATTATCTATACATGTATATACATGTATATACATGTATATAAATGATAATCACACCTTTGTCGATATCCAAGCGAGCAAGAGGATTTTTTGTGTCTAAATCATGGTAGTTCTTGGAATCTTCCTATATTAATTGCCCATATCAAGATTTTATATCATCTGACAGCTATATATTGAGAATTCAGTCAAAAAAAACTTTTTTTTCCTGAAAAGTTGTTGATTTTTACTAAAAGAGAGACTCAGATCTTTACACTATAATGTTATGTCTTTTATCATATATCTTCCTTTCTGCCTATATCTTGAAACCCAAAATTTCCTCCCAAAAACAGTTCAACTTCAAAACCCAAAAAAGAAAGAACTTACGAGGCACTTGGCGGCGAGATATCTGAAGCGAATATGGCGGAGGACGATTTGAGAGGCGATGAGAGATGAAAGGCAAGACAGTACTGGCGGCTGAAGAAGAGAGCCTAAACATGCAGTTGAGGCCAACCTTGTCTGCGAAGGAAATGGCTGAGGAGAATGGGTTTTTGAGTCGGCGAAGAAAGCAAACGAAAGTTTAGGGCTCTAGAGAGAGGGAAGGCAGAGGAGATTAAGGATTTTAATTTTTGGTAATAAATTAAACGAAAATATAATTAAAAAATTAATTGAAAAAATATATAATAGACACGTATTATAATGTTAGACAATGCTTCTGTGGGAAGTGTTGTGTATTCCCTACTACTATCACGGCGCGTGTACGGAAGTACCGTGATAATTGATTAATTATCACGGTGCTTAATAAGCGCCGTGATAAACAGAGAAATACCACAGCGCTTAAAGTATAGAATCTTTAACGGCGCCTAATGGTCACCGTTGAATATAACTTTCACGGTGCCTAAAAAGCGCCGTAGTATTTAATTTTCACGGCGCCCATTAGGCGCCTTGATATACTTTTCTCGGCGCGCATATGGCGCCGAGGTAGGGGCCCTATATAAAGGACCTAAAAAAACGAGGCCATGTCACTTCCTTCTTACTTTTCTCACCCTTTTCCCTTTTCACTTCCAGCCGCGGCCAATCTCCTCTTTTTACCATTTTCACCATTTTTTCTGGTAAACAAGGTATGTTTAAGCTTTTAAACTCATTTTTGTCACTAAAATTAGATTACCCATTATCTTAACCATGATTTTGACCAAATATTTTGTAGAAATTTCATGTTTTAGGTTATATTTGAAAGAGTTTATATTTGGAAACCCTTATTCATCAAATGTGAATATCTTGAGCATGCATTGATAATCTTTACTCTTGTAATGCCGAGTTAGACTATTTATTTAGTAGAAATGTTATTTTTGAGGAAGTTTTGCTATTTAAGAGCAAATTAATCCGAATTTGTTATTATTTTGTTGCTATTTTTTTTTATTTATTTTATGTGAAATGTGAGTTCATTTAGTTATAAAAAGTTTCAAATTGAAAGTGTTATATGAATTTATACTAATTTCATGTTTATTTAATAGAAATTATATATTATGTTATGCTTTCTAATTTCCATCCTTAGTGCTAATTAATCCAAATTTATGCAATTTTAATTGAATATTGTGTAGTTTTTTAGAAATTTATATAGTCAATGTTTAATTTTAAGTATTATGGATTATAGATGTTTAATTTTATTTATAATTTTAATTTGCGTATAGGTTTTAGTAGAAGTTAGAGTACTGAAATTACTTGTGAATTAGCAAACTGAGCAAACTGAGGTATGTTTTCTCAAATTTTTTTCTTTTATTGACTTATACATGTCATTTTCACATTGACTTAAACTAGATGAGATATGATATCATATAAGAAATTGTATGTTGTGGTGATATGATGATGTTATAATTGTGTGGGATTGGTTGAGTTTATTATTT
>JXTB01000611.1:110772-125061 GCA_002914805.1 Parasponia andersonii | reverse complement strand
TTTGGGGATGATTTGTTAAAGGGAGCATATAAATTGGATCAAAACACAATTCTCAATAAAATCAAAAAGAGAGAAGTGGATCCATGATGAACATCATCGAACTTTTATTAGTTGGTTTCGCGAACGGATAATTCCAATTAATTGTTACAATTAATAGTTTGATTTCATTTTTTCCCTATTTTAGAGTATTAATTAAGTATAATGCTTATTAAGTTAACAATGTTCATTTTTGCACAAGAGACCGCGACAACATAAGAACTACCCAAAATAGTAGGATAAGTATTGTTGCAAAAACCATATAATTTTCAAGTTCGAAGGATAAAAACCCAATAGAGGATGATATGATATACTATGGCATTATCGAGAAAATTTAGAAACTTGATTTTGTCACATTTCAGTTCCCGGTGTTTATGTGTTAATGGGTGGAGAGTAACCATGGGGTTAGAGAAGATGAGTTAGGCTTCACTTTAGTTGATCTAAACTAAATAGGTCACAAGAATGATCCATTTATATTGGCAACACAAGCAAAACAAGTATTTTACATCAATGATCCTCTTGATGCTCGATAGTCGATTGTTCTTGCAACAAAACTAAAAGAATATCAAAATTTAGGAGTTGAAGATGAGAACGAAATATTTGTTACTCATGAAATATTCTCAAAAGGAGTTTCGGTGGAGGCTTTGATAGAAGATGTTAATGGAGGTGATGTTACATGTTTACGAGATGATGGTGAAGGTATTTGGATTGATAATCAAAGAATGAAACCAATGAGGTATAAATCAAATAAGTTATATCTTTTTGTTTCATTTTTATATCTTTATGGATTGATATTTTGTTTTTTTAAATATATTATCTCTTATGTTTACATGCTTATTATTTTTTATCTTAATTTTTGATCTACATTTATGGTTTTATTATTTAACAGGTAATTATTGACATGAAAAATGAAGGTGCAGATGATGTTTATCAATTTACACCATCACAAAGTAGTCAAGGTGAAAGAAAACACAAAAAGAAACTAAGAGGAACGACTCAAAAGAAGGAGTTGATTATAAAAAGAAGTGATAACAAAAAAGAAGTTGTTACGTACAATGAATGGGGACAACCAACTGGGGATGAAGGTAAATATTTGGTGAGCTTTTGTGGCCTTATGGTTCATCGCAAGATCCTAATAAATATTGATAACTGGACGCTTGTACCAACGGACCTAAAATATGAGCTCTGGCATATAATATTGGTATGAACATGAATATTTTTATTTTATATTTATTAAAATATATATTTGGTATTAACATTATTTCTTTTACATTATAGGAAACATTTATATTGGACTACAAAGCAAAAAAAGAAACTTTAAAAAGTTGTGGAAAAAAATGGAGAGACTTTAATTCTAGGATTACAACTGAACTGATTTATGAGTATAGACATACTTGTCCAGAGTTATTAGACCACCCTCCAGCATCATATAGACCGTGGATTGAACCTAAAGTTTGGGATGAGTTTGTTAAGAACAGATTAAGTACAGAATGGGAGGAAGCTAGGAAAGTACAACAGGGAAGAGCAACACAAAATAAATATCCACATCGTATGTCTCGCTTAGGTTATGCTGGATTAGAAGCTAAGATTGAAAAAGACGAAGGCCAATGTCATATTGATAGATCCGAGCTATAGAGTAGAGGACGTGTCTCTAAGAAAGGAGGCCATACTGAGGAAATCAAAGCAGTAGTTGATAGAATTGTAAGTTGCTTATTATAACATATTGATTATATTAATTTGTAATTTTGTTANAGAACAAGAAGAACGGTTCAAAGCAGAAATTGCTAAGATTCAAGCAGGACAACAAAGTAATGTTGATGGTTCTAATATAACTCCTTCAAGGCCAGAAGTTCAAAGGGAAGAAGTGCAACCACAAGAGATACATGTAAATCTAATTGTGGCTGTAGGAACATCTTCACGACTCAAAAAAGTATGTTTATATGAGTTTCTTTCTTAACATATTGATTAACTACTTGTATTTATAAATTGTGTTTGATTTTCTATATTGTAGAACCAACCATGCAAGCTTACAGTGGGGTCTCGTGATAACATAGTTGCTTTAGGACATGTACAAGAGTCAACCTCATCAACTATTATTCACGGCAGAGAATTGGGGGAGAATAATTTTCGTGTATCAGTAGAGGTTGTTCTTGATGTTATAGCCCTAATTCCTATTTCAAATCCAGATGATGATACAAGGTTGGTAGGTGACGTGCTTGGATCGCATCTTGCATGGCTTAAGATGCTTGTCATCTTCGAAGATAATTTGGTATGCAGACCCATTTTCCAAATAAATTCATCCTTTATTGAATTCTAATGTGAATTATTAACTTGTTTGTTAACATTTCATCATTTATTTGGATTTTAGGAGTTTAATAATATAAATAGGTATCAAACGGGGAAAAATAAATCTTCACAACCACAGCCACCTCAAACACAAGAAAGATTACATCCACAAAGAAATAAAGCGGAATCTGTTACACAAACACAGTTTAAATTTGTTGATGGTGCACCAATTTCTATAAAATTACTATTGAATACCATTCAAGGAGTAGATGAAGGTGTTGTTGTTAATGTTCCCTTTGATGAAGAAGTGTTTGGAGAAGCTTTTTATTTGCCCGTATTCAAAGAAGGCATTATTGAGTTTTGCACATTACAAAGGATTGGGGCCGTGCCTATTGCGTTATACATAAGGTAAGAAGTTTATTTTTTTAATATATATAGAACTTCATATATATACATGTACCTATAGTTGGCAATTATATAATACAACACTTAATTCACATTGCATTTTGTACTTGTAGGCATTTACACCATTTAGTGATCCAATATGGCTATAAAGCTAGGTATATGTTCATGGATCCTAGTGCAGTTGCTACAGAAGGTGGTCCACGTGAGGATCGTGCTATAAGTTTAGCAACTCGGATGTTATCCATAGAGAATGAACATCAATTTCTAATTACACCTTGGAATCATGGGTAAGATTTTAAACTTAACAAATTGTCATATGATCAACTACTTCCTATATGAAGTTAATTGTTATATATTAATAATCTTTATCATTAATTTTAGGAGTAGGGACCATTGGATGTTGCTTATCATTTATCCTCTTAAAGATTATGCATGGTTCCTAGATCCTCTCGGCTTAGCTTTCTGTGAGGAAATTGGTTTAACAATGATCGAGTAAGTTCTCTAATAGTTATTTTGTTATAGTTTAGTTTCTTATGGTATTTTTACTTATGGTTGCTATTGCTAACCTTTTATTATTGTGTTTGCGCATAGTAACAAAAATTAACAATATAAATCAAAAATGGTATATATATTACTCTGAAAAATGGTAGATAAAACTACTTTATGGTATATATGATTTATAACTATATATATATATATATGATTGAACTTTAAAAACACAAACATAATTATAAATATTGTTGAAATATATAGACCAGTAGATAAAAATTACTCCTTAGTATATGGGATTTAAACCCAGTATATATGACTATAAACTTAACAAAACTAAAAATTATGAAATATGAAAACTTATATGTAGCCTTTTACTCTATGTATATAAGGATTTAAACTATAACCATGTATACTATACAAATAAAATAAAAGACAAAATAATTACAATCAAAATAAAAAATTTCCAATTCAATCAAGAAATTAACATAGAAAAATAAAAAATTCAAAGAAAATATATAACTTGCAATTCAATCACTATATTCTAACGGACGGAAAAATAGATACCATCGAATAAGAAGAAGACACTAAAAACAAGAAAAAAAAAATCAGAAAACAAGTTGAGAAGAAAGAGAGAGCGTTGAGAGAGAGAGCTGTTGGGATTTTTCCCCTAAAAAGTAGATTTCTAATTTTACTATTTTTTGAGTATAAACAACTTTCTCTTATATGCAATTATGATATTTGCTAGATTAAACTATCTTAGTTGAATAGTTTATTCATCTGAAAAAGATTCTATGACTTTATATGTATATAAAGAAACAAACATGATAAAGTGTTAATTATGGGGAGACTTGTTTCTTTATCTAAGTCTAAATGAAGTAGTTTAAAATCTGTAAATAAAGATGGAATACTTTATTTACTATAGGTTGTAGTATTTGTCTATCTCAACGGGAATGATGTATCTCAAATCATTGAAGTATCTGACTTCTGATAGAAATACTAATACAACATAAACAAGTTATGTGTTCCATGACTTTATATGTGTATAAAGAAACAAACATGATAAAGTATTAATTATGGGGAGATTTGTTTCTTTATCTAAGTATAAATGAAGTAGTTTATAATCTGTAAATAAAGATGAAATACTTTATTTACTATAGGTTGTAGTGTTTGTCTATCTCGATGGAAATGATGTGTCTCAAATCATTGAAGTATCTGACTTCTGATAGAAACATTAATACAATATAAACAAGTTATGTGTATTAAACTGGACCAGGTAATATAAAGAATTGGAGTGTCGTAACTCAATTCTTATATTATCACAAACTAGTTCTTAGCATATAGATCTTAATCCTTGATGTTTGACTGGACTTGCGTTCATGGGTTATAGCTTTTTTATTTGTTAAAAGACTAACCTCTATGAAATTAGAGGTGAACTCTGGCATATTGGAGGTTATGACTTATGAATTAATGGGAACACCAAATAGTTAAGGACACTATATATTAATACCACTTTAGATTCTTTCAAGATTCATGGAATAATTAAATCTAAGATCTTAGTATTTACTTTGTGAATTGGTTGATAATTTTGTCTAAATGACTATTGAGAACAAAATTATCGACAACATTATTCCTTGATAGAAAGATGGTAACTTAAAGATAAATAAATGTTGGAGGAGTATTTAATTTCACCTATCCAACTACGACATTGTATAGGGATTCTATATGTGGTATAGAATATGCTAGATGAATCGGTTAATCAAAGTTAGTTAATTAAATCTCTATAAAAGGCATGACATTTAATCTAAGAGTGCAGTATTGAGCATTTAGTGGAGTGTCTCTTTTACTAATAATATTTACATAAATACCATAATAAGAGTTATTATGTATTTATCATATTATTGGAGTTTAGATTATTTGGATCCATTAGGTCCCTTGTCTAGCTCAATTAAGCTCATTAATTGATTAGTGGTATTTGTGAAATTAGTTTCATGAAACTATATAAAATAATGATTATATACAGAAGTTGGTATTTTAATAAATAAGTTTCATGAGTTGGACATATTTATAAAAATACACCCAAATCCCAAATTGGAGAACAAGCCCAATCCTAATTGGACTAGGGTTAGCAGTTTTGGGTTCCATATATATAAGATATATGAGAGAAAAAACTACACAAAAACTCTGAGAGAGTCACATGCATAGACGCAGGGAGAGAGGGAGAAAAATCGGCCAAGGCTGAGAAAGAGAGGAGAGAAAAAGTTTCCTACCATCTCACGTCCCGATGTTTCATAGGATCAAGAAGGTGTTCTTGATCGTTCTCCAACGAAGGTTTTAACTTGGTGCCCACTCGTCTCATCAACCTAGAGCAAGAGCATAAACAAGAATATCTAGGGTTGGAGGTTTGATCACCATCAATAAGGAGATCAAGGAGGAACACGCTGCAAGAGGTAAACCCTAACCCCATCTCTAGGGTTTTGTATCTAGATTTGATTTATGTTGTACATGATCCTATATATGATGCATATGTGTTATATGGTTATAAAAACTGTTTTCATGTAAAAATTTTAGAATCTAAATCCGCTAATTTTTCTGCTGCGTTCATAATGTGATCATGTATTTTCCATATCTACATGCATGCATGATTTTCCTAAGTATTAAGTCAATTTTCCATCAGACACAACCTATTTGACATCTCTAGTGGTATATAATTTATTTGCTATGATTTGTAAAAATTTATCACTTATGGACGGTTAGATATTTATCATCATACCACTAGTAAATAACTTATTAACCACTATTATAAGGTGGTATATCATTTATTTACGATGATTTTAAAAAAATTATCACTTATGGACAGTGGTATATTTACCATTATATCCTGATAAATTACTTATTTTCTGCTATTATGAGGTAGTATATCATTTTCTTATTATGACTTGAAAGTATTTATCACTTATTTACCACAACATATTTACTATTATACTTATGTTAAATTATTTATTTACTACTATTATAAATTGGTATATTATTTATTTACTATAACCTCAAAAAATTTTACCTATAATGCACATGTATTTACTATTATGTCTCTCAATTATTAATGTACCTGGTAATTTTTTCCTTGTTTTATACTTTTTTTTTGTTAAAATAAAATTTGTGATAGGTCTTATAGATTTGTGAAATTTTAAATTCATCATGATATGGGTCGTTTGGCTCTTGACATATTATGTTTTATTAGTTGATGGGTGCAGTTTGACATTGTTGGAGACTTTCTTATCACGTAAACCGATCTCATTGTTGGCCGTCATGACCAAAAGTAGAGTTTCCTATCCACCAATCTTTCTCATGCTTCACTAGAGCATCTTCTATTTCAACAAAAATATGAGGGAAGTTACAGAGGAGTAATGCCGAGGAAGGATTGGGTCGTCGATTAGGGACGACGTCATTTAGTACTTCTCGATTCATATGGAGGAACTTGTTGTCGAATGGGTTTCGAAGAAGAAGACAATATTTTTCTCGATTTAGAGCTTGTTGATTCTCATTATAGATTCAAGAGCAACAACAGAATACTTGAAAAAGACACTTTAAAAAAGGGATATAAATGAACAAATAAAGAAAAAGAGATATTTGTTGACACCGGATGTGAAAATGAGCAGCCGGTAGGGCATGTTTGGTTGTGGTGAATAGAAAGGAAATGATTGAAGTTGATTCCAAAATAACCCAATTCCAATGCTTGTTTAGGATGCCGGAATGGAAATAAGTTTTCTAATGGAAAAGAATTTGAAGGAATTGCATTCTACCTAATCTTGAGTGGAAACTTATTCCATTCCATTAGCTTTTTTCTCTCTTCCCCAATTAACATTGTATGAAAAATGTGATAGTAATGAAAAAAAAATTATTAAGAATACAAATTTTATGAAGAAAATAATAATTTTTTATTTTTGATATGAAATATTTTTTTTCTTGTCACATGTGTTTTTTTTAATAAATATATGAATATGAAATAATATTAATAAAATAATAATAAAATAATGCTAAATGTAAAATAATTTAATTAATAAAATGAATAATTAAATAATTAAATAAAATAATAATTTAATTAATAAAAAAATAATTAATAAAATAATGCTAAATATAAAATAAAATAATAAAATAATAAAATAATAATTTAATGAATAAAATAATTTAATGCTAAATATAATTTAAAATACTTCAAATATTTATTTTAAGCTTAAGAGTATTTTTGTTATTATACAACTAATTCTATTCATTTTCACACTTAATCTAACATAAGAATATCCATTCAATTACTGATTTCACCACTTCAACCAAATAACATAATTAAATTACTATTCTTTTTTCATTCCATTCTGATTACTAATACCGTTACCATTACCTTTATACCATTGCAACCAAATAGGCCTTAAAGTAAAAGGTAAATAGGACTATTTGTTAGAATACTTTGTATAAACCAGTATAATCATTTGCAACTCATTATAATGTCACAATTAAAGTATGTTAAGGACAACTATATTTGTATGTATAATTAACTTTGCATGGTATTGTATATACAGGTCATAATAGAATGGACACTTATTGACTAACTGGCAAGAGGTCCATAAGCTCCCTCATTCCTATCATGGTTTACTTATTGGGCCATGACACTTCCTACCACAATTGCATATATATATATATATATATAGGCACATTATATGTGTCTACTTATGTATGGCATCATTTCAGAGAATGAAATGGAGGAAGAGTGAGGAGGCTTATAAGCCTCCTCTTGTACCTATGGAAAGCTAATAAGGTAATCTTTACTCACTTTAATATATTTGATATACTCAAATTCCAATAATAATTATTTATGCTTTGAATATGTTGGATGAGCTACACTTTGTGTATTGCATTGTTTGTGCTCATTAATATTAATTTATTAAAACTATCACTATTGACCTATAACCTATTATCATTTTGATATATTAGCCTCTAATTTATCCTTTTGGAATTCAAGTGCCTAATGTTTCTCTTTTTAGTACTATTTACTTTTTTTGGTATATTTCTACCAAAATTTTAAAAGAACTCGTGAGAAAAATTTGCGCCATTGATCTTTATTGTTAAAATTGTTTATCCAAAAGAAATGTAATAATGGTTTTCTAAGAAAACATGTATTCTACCATTATAGTGGGTATCAATAAAAAATTCTCTAACTGTACTACTTGAAAAAGAAATTAAAGTGTATTAATTACATAAAGCTTTGGTGAGATGTGTATAACTAATTTACTGTGAGTCTTATATAGATTCGATGCGAATAAATACTTTGTGATTCTATGGTTACATTCGTCGTGCACAATTGTTGCTGATACAACTCATAAAATAATTAATATAATTTTGAATAAACTGTAAAAGAATATCTTGATATTTGAGTATTCTGCAATTTAAAACTTGAAGTTTAAGCCATATAAAACAATACTATGAGATTAAGAATTTGCAAAAACTAATACTATGCACTGATTTTTTTTTTACTATTTTTAATAACAAAAAGATATTAATATTCTTTATCAAAATTATATTAGTCTTTATTATTCTTTATTTTGATGCTATTATTATTTTTTATTTCTCAAAGTTATTAAAAAAGTCAATTCAATGTATTAATTTTCAGTAATTTTTAATCTCAAGATATAATTTTGAAGAGTCTAAAACTTAAGATTTAAATTACAGAATACTCAAACTTCAATATATTGTTTTTACAATTTACCCTAAAATATTATAATAACTTTTGATAAAAAAAACCTAGAATACCTTTATTACTTAAAATGGTTAGAAGCTCGTAATTAATCACAATCAATTATTCTTACTAGTCTCATATAAGTACTATAAATCTTATGATTGTGACGCAATAGTTACTTCACAGTATCATTTGCTAACACAAGTAATAAGATAACTAACAAAATATAAAGCTCTTTTTTTTTGTTAATTGTGTTTTCTAAGAAGCAGGACGTAGAATTTTTATGCTTTTCCAATTGCCAATATGTGCCGCGTAGGACTAGACTAGAATAGGAATCGAAAGCATGACAATTTTGTATTTCTATAGAATTATAAGAAGCAAAAGACGAGCCCAAGAAAAGTTTGCAATTGCCATCCTGCTTGCTCATATTTTTTATTCTTTTACTTTTATAAACGAAAATGATTTATATTGAGTACCGATGTTCCAATTCAAAAGGTTTCAATAGCCAACCGATATATTAATTTACCTCGATTTATCATTTTATATTTGTATCTCGGTTTTTCAAAACTTTAAAAAACTAATAACTTTCTTTCAAAAAAACAAAAAAAAAAAACCCAATGTGTAAAATAGGACAATGGAAAAATATTTACAGACATTTTGTCATCGAGAGAGAAAAAGGTATTTTGATTTGGGTAAATTCTCATGTTGGTGCGATTCTTACCAGATGTCCATGTATCTCTGAACTGCTGACGTTGTATCTACTAACTATCCATGTATCCTTGCTATCCCAGCATGCTTTTTATTTCAGGTCGGGTCGGAGAGGCGGTGGTAGCTACCTGTAAAAACTCTCCGATGCTTAAGTCAATTATTTTTCCCTGAGACTGAGAAGCAAAGATTTAGTTTTTCTTTTTATATGTCAATCTTCATCTCTTTTTTTCGATGGGGAAGTAAGGCTTATATACATAATCTTGGAACTGGGAGCTTTTCCCGGCGCTCAATCCCAGGATTGAGTACCTTTTCCCACCATGACTTACTCCAGAGATCACGGGGCCGTGATTACTGTGATTTTCCTTGCATCATCATGGCCTGCTTTTCGCTGTCCCCTACGACTCGGACCTATCGGGGGCGAGACTTTAACAAACCACCGTTCTATCGGGGCGGTTTGCCCAATGTGCGCATCCACCCAGGATCGCATTAAATGTCTTGTCTAGGTCTGGAGAAGCACGTTGCCTCCCGTGGTCTTCTGGTAGAAGACCCTCGAGGCTTCTGACCTCCAGCTGTCGAGGCAAGAACTGGATTGGGCTGAACCGTCCAGGGCCTAGGATGGATTTGGCCCTGGCCTCAGACAGCCTATGGGCCCATGCGGTATCACGTGTGACTCGTGTGGCTTTTAAATGGTTACCTTGGACACGCGTCGAATGGCGTGCCCCCTTTGTGACCTACTCTGCTGCTTAATTGACTATGTGGTATGTGTAACACCCCCTAGCTTAACCATATTATCATATACAGTCAAACTATGAAGTATTATTCTTTTTTAAACATTATCTTTTGTTTTGATAAAAAGGTGGGCAAATTTGAACTTTCTAAAACCTTTAAACAAAAGCAACTGCATGACATTTCTTGTTAAAAGTGTCTTTACAAAATGTACAATCAAAAGAGGTTTTCACCAGTCGATTTTGCTATCAGCAGTAATATTTACATTACACCAAAATATCTCAAAACAAAAATATCGCCCACAGGTCAAGTTCGTCTACATCTGTATGATCACGGCGACAAAAGGCAAGCCAGGCAACCAGCTAGTTAACACCAAAATGTGCCTCCTCATCTGCATCACAAGACTAAAATGAGCTAAAGCTCAGTAAGTACAAACTATGCATGCTTATGTATTCTTTAAAATCTCGTAAAGTTCCCATTGTACCCTATTCTTTCTTAAAAAATTTTGTCCATGTATTTTCCTTAAAACTTATTCATAGTTGGGCCCTTTAGTGCATTGCTAGTTCCGTAAGTCGATAGGCCGTGATAACATTAGGCGAAAACTCTGGCCAAGAGTAAAAATAAGGTGCGACCGTCGTGTTAGGTTTTTGAAAACTCCTTCCCTCATCAAAAGGGCATTCCACACCACGCTAATATTGTCCTGCTTCAACGAGACACATCATAAGATCCGCAAGTCCCGCTTCAACGGGAGAGTCTACATCAACAGACTTACCTACCCAGCTCCGACAGACTAGCAATTGCCATTAAAACTTATCTTATAAAATTGGTACAATGGTACTCACTTTTAAATATTCTGTAATGAAATTCTCAATTTACATGCTAGACGTGCCATGCATATGCCATTTTGTAACTTTTAAGAATAAGTAAATTTCACATAATGACATCTTCCATGTAATTCTTGTGACGCAGTTGTAAGCCTTTACTTACCTCGTGTCCTGAATAGAAATTGATAGTAGAAAGGGTCAATATCCTCTAGAGATTGGTATGCTAGTTACCTGTCATAAATTACTATTATTCAAGGTGCACATTTTACAAAAGAATGCATTAAGATAATTGAACAAGACCGAAATCAGAACTTCCACCAATTTAGGAAACTTAATCTTAAAATGACTCAGGAGTATATAAATCACTTAAGGTACTTAGCAGCCAATATCTAGCATTGAAAAACTATTCAAAAGTAGTAAAATATGAATGGTAGTTCATTAGCACAAAAATGATCCAAAATGGCACCTAATTTTGTAAAACTAGTTCATTTGCTGCTAAATGGTACCAATTGATTTTAAAAATATTTGGACAGCACCTTCCCTATTTTTAGGACATCCCCACATGATTAAAATCATGGTTTAAGACCTGTGATAGTAATCAACAAACTAATTCCCACATATACAAATCAAAAGGAATACCTAGGATAACATAGAAGCACATTTTAAATCTTTTTCGGTTTGGACAAGTTTAAAACAATTTATGTACTTGTCTATGGCTACAAACAACAACTAAATTAATGGAATAAATAATAGAATCCATGACATATCCATTGCAAGTTGAGGAAATCAGATTACAAGTATAGAAAGCTTAATACACCCACGGAAACACTTGAATGCACAATTACCAATTTTGGGGCTCTAAATGTAACTTGAAATCTCCACTTAAATTCTATGTTTCTAGCAATATATATAAGGGTTTCTAGGACCATTATTAATCAAATAATTGCTTTGGTTTAAGGGCTAATACAAAAGAAATTAACTATAAGTTCAAAATCATACATAATGCTCACTTTGACTAGTTTGAGGTTTTGTTAGAGTTCTTGCCTTCTACCTCCACCAAACTGATTCTCTAGGCTTAGAATTAGATTTTTAGACTTAAGAAGACCTGAATAACAAATATTTAAGTGGGAACAAGTAGAGAATTGAAATTATAGGGAAAGACCTAGAAAGAAGAATTAGTAGAACTACCTTGACTAGTTTTGATCTATCTTGCTTTCTAGAGCTCCAACTTGAGTTCTACCACTTGGAAACTCTTGGAGATGGTTAAGGGAAGTTGAGAGAAGTGTAAAAAGATATTGGAGAGGCTCAGGTCGTGGCTGGAGAGAAAGGGAAAGCAAATGACCAGATTTGAGCGAAAATCAACACTTAATGGCTAAGAAAAGGTATAACTTAAATTCTAAGGGGTATTTTGGATATTTTACACATGACTTTCCATGTGTCCAGATCTAAAACATTCTTACCATACTCACCACGTTACTGGTCACTCCTATACACCTAAGTGTAGCCAAAGTTGGTGAATCCTACCTTAGAAAGTGAAAGTTAGTCATACTTTGACTTATGATCCTATTTGGCCAATCTTATTATAATTTGGTGGAACCTAGCCCCATAACCAATCATTAAGCAAACAAATAAGTTAATTACACTCCAATTAACAATGCAAATATAGTATTACTTTCATAATTATATTCTTTGTTCTTTTAGCACACCGAGCTCTCTCTCTTTGAGGGTATTGAACCTTTACACTGTATTTGGACACTTCGATAGTCATTAGTGTAATAATATGTATGTAAATGCACATAACATAATGAATGAGTATGTTACTATAAAACTAGTATTAATGACTTGTAGATGCCTAATATACAATTAGAACATATTTATTATTGGCTCAATATGCATGTGAGAATCTTGGGCACCACAATTCTCCCCTCCTTATAAAATTTCGTCCTCGAAATTTGCTTACCGAAATAGGTGTGGATACTTAGTTTTCATGTCTTCCTCTCTTTCCCATGTGGCCTCTTCCACTTCATGGTTCTTCCACAATACTTTGACCGAAGGGATTTTCTTGTTTCTAAGTTCTTTTTCTTTTGTATCCAAAATCTTCACTGGATGTTCCTCATAACTCACATCTTGATTTAGCTCTAATTGCTCAAAATTCAGAACATGTGAAGGATTTGAAATGTACCTTTTTAATATAGAGACATGAAATACATTGTGTACATTTGACAATGATGGCGGCAAGGTGAGTCTATAGGCAACATCTCCAACTTTTCCGAGTATCTCAAAAGGACCTCCATATCTGGGACTTAGCTTTCTTTTTTCCCAAACCTCATGATTCCTTTCATGGGAGCAACCTTCAAGAATACTTTATCTCCAATGTTTAATTCTAGTTTTCTTTTTTGAGGATCTGAATAATGTTTTTGTCTACTTTGAGCAGCTAGTATCCTTTTTCGAATCTTTTCTGCTATCTCATTTGTCTCTCTTATTAATTCTGGACCCAGAAATTTTCTCTCCCCTATCTCGTCCCAATGAATAGGAGATCTGCACTTTCTTCCATACAATGCTTCATATGGGGGCATTTCAATGGAAGCTTGGTATCTATTATTGTAAGCAAATTCTATAAGTGGTAAGTATTTGCTCCAAGATCCATGGAAATCCAACACACAAGCTCTGAGCATGTCTTCAAGGGTCTGTATAGTCCTCTCTGATTGCCCATCAGTTTGTGGATGAAAAGCTGTACTAAATGCCAATTTTGTACCCACTGCCTCTTGAACACTCCTCCAAAATTTCGAAGTAAATCTAGAATCTCGGTCAGAAATGATAACTTTTGGAACACCATGTAGTCTCACAATCTCCTGAACATATAACCGAGCAAACTGATCCAAGTTATAGGTTATTCTAACAGGAAGGAAATGAGCTGATTTTGTATATCTATCCACAATCACCCAAATAGCATCATGTCCCTTAGTTTTCTTAGGAAGTCCAACAATAAGATCCATAGCAATCTCTTCCCATTTCCATTCAGGTATGTTCAAAGGCTTTAATTTCCCAGCAGGTCTTTGATGTTCAGCTTTGACTTGCTGGCAT
>JXTB01000611.1:68144-110389 GCA_002914805.1 Parasponia andersonii | reverse complement strand
TTTGAGGCATCACTATAAACAACAAATCCTCCTGATCCGGATGGTATTGAAAGTATAAGGGCTGTTATCAAACGATGCTTCAACTCCTCAAAACTCCTTTCACAATTTTCGTTCCAGTGAAACTTCACATTCTTCCTCGTTAAATGAGTCAATGGAGAAGCCAGCTTCGAGAAACCTTCAACAAAGCGTCTATAATAACCAGCTAACCCTAAGAAGCTACGAATCTCGGAAACATTTGTAGGTCTCAACCAATTATTCACAGCTTCAACTTTTGTTGGATCCACAGAAATACCATTTTCAGAAATCACATGACCAAGAAAGATAACTTTCTCTAACCAGAATTCACACTTCTTAAACTTAGCATACAACTGCTTTTCCCTAAGAATTCTCAACACGGTCCTCAAATGTTCTATATGCTCATCTCTTGAGCGTGAGTAAATCAAGATATCATCGACGAAAACTATAATGAATTTATCTAGGAAATCCTTAAATACTCGATTCATCATATCCATGAAAACAGCTGGGGCATTCGTTAATCCAAAGGGCATTACTAAAAACTCATAGTGTCTATATCTGGTTCTGAAAGCAGTTTTTGGAATATCTTCCTCCTTAATTTTCAATTGGTGGTAACCTGATCTTAAGTCAATCTTTGAAAACACAGAAGCTCCTTGTAGTTGATTAAACAAATCATTAATCCTGGGAAGTGGATACTTGTTTTTGATTATGACCTTATTCAACTCCCTATAATCAATGCAAAGCCTCATAGTCACATCTTTCTTCTTTACAAACAAAACCGGAGCACCCCATGATGAAAAGCTTGGGCGAATAAAACCTTTGTCTAGAAACTCTTGTAACTGTACTTTTAGTTCCTTTAACTTTGCCAGAGCCATTCTATAAGGTGCTTTCGAAATTGGAGCTGTACTGAGCAATAAGTCAATAACAAAATCTATCTCTCTATCAGGTGGTAACTGAGACAAATCTTCAGGAAATACATCAAGAAATTCACTAACTATCGACACTTCTTCAGGCTTCACTTTTAACTCTTCTCTAGTATCCATCATGTTGGCCAAGTAACCTATGCATCCCTTTTCTAGTAATTTCCTTGCTTTTATTGAGGAGATTATTGGAATCATCGAGTTTCCACTAGTACCAACAAAAGTGAGCTTCTCTGTACTTGGTGGCTGAAACACTACCCTCTTCAAATAGCAATCAATAGTAGCATGGTATTTTGATAACCAATCCATACCTAAGATAACCTCAAAATCTTGCATATCCAACACTATCAAATCTACACACCAATCTTTACCAGCTATTTGGATTGGACATGCCTTGAGAACTTGTTCAGAACATAAAACTTCTCCTGATGGAATGGTTACACAATATTTGAAATTCAAGTACTCTGGTGTTTTGCCCAATTTCCTCATAAATGCAGGTGATGCAAATGAATGTGTAGCCCCTGAATCTATTAATGCATGAATAGGAATACCAAAGATAAGAATCTCATCTGCTACAACAGATGGGTTCGCCTTGGCATCTTCTTTGGTCATTGTATATACACGAGCTGGGACTTTCTTCTGCTCATCTGTAGCATTTGGACAATTCTTTGCATAGTGTCCAGATTTTCCACACAAGAAGCAAGCACCAGAACCCATTAGACATTCTCCACGATGAGTCTTCCTATATTTAGGACAAACAGTCCTCTGGGTTGTAGTTGATTGTATCTGTTGGCCTGTTGCTTGGCGTTTCTGTGGCTCTTATCTTTCTCTTTGATTCTGTTGCCATTTTCTTTTATTTCTACTAGCCCCTGGTTGAGATCCTCCTCCAAAGGTTGTATTTTTCCTTGCTATATTTATATTACTGCGAATTTCTTGAGCTTTAATAACCCTTAGTTCAGTCTCTTCTGCTTCAAGAGCTTTGTCTGCAACCTTAGCATATGGCATATCTTTATGAGCAGATATCTTAACATCCCTATAAATTTCTCCCTTGAGCCCCTGTAAGAACTGGTTTACTTTTAGCTCGTTTGTGCTCACCATGTGTGGAGCAAATCGGGATAACTCTTCAAATTTCTTTATGTAGTCACTAACAGACGTACCTCCTTGTTTCAGATTAACAAACTCAGCAGCTTTCATTACTCTGTGTGCATTGCTGAAATATTTTCGGTAGAATATTTCCTTAAATTGCTCCCATGTAAGCCTGTTAATATCAGTGATGGACTTCATAGAATCCCACCAGTGTCTAGCATCCATTTGAAACACAAAAGTGGCACATGAAACTTTTTTGTCATCAGAGATTCTAATGTAATCAAAAATACCCTCAATACTCCTAACCCACTCTTCTACAAGCAGTGGATCAGTTTTACCCTTGAAAGCTGGAGGCTTATTCTTTCTAAACCTCTCACAAGCAGGTTTATAATTTTCTTGTCTAACTATGGCCTGTGGTAGTGCTTGATCTCCATGCCTTTCCTCCCTTTCTATAAGCTTTTCTAACTGTCTTGCTTGTGTCTCAACCAACTCTGTCAACCTTCCTATAACAACATCCTTGTTGATCTCATTTTCAGTAGCACTTGTCTTATCATCCCTTCGCTAGCTAGTTTAACCCCTAGGCCTTGGCATGATTCCCTGTATAGTTTCCATTTCACTTACATCCATGTATAACAACCAATAATAAAGACATAACATATGGTATCAAATTTAATGCTAACATAGGAAATTAAAACTTACTGGTTGACTGAGCTTTTTGTCACATGATCGTACCTATGAAGATAGTCTTCAGAAATGATTAAACTTCCGCTCTGATACCAACACTGTAACACCCCCTAGCTTAACTATATTGTCATATACAGTCAAACTATGAAGTATTATTCTTTTTTAAACATTATCTTTTGTTTTGATAAAAAGGTGGGCAAATTTGAACTTTCTAAAACCTTTAAAAAAAAGAAACTGCATGGCATTTTTTGTTAAAAGTGTCTTTACAAAATGTACAATCAAAAGAGGTTTTCACCAGTCGATTTTGCCATCAGCAGTAATATTTACATTACACCAAAATATCTCAAAATAAAAATGTCACCCACAGGTCAAGTTCGTCTACATCTGTATGATCACGGTGACAAAAGGCAAGCCAGGCAACTAGCTAGTCAACACCAAAATGTGCCTCCTCATCTGCATCACAAGACTAAGAGCTAAAGCTTAGTAAGTACAAACTATGCATGCTTATGTATGCTTTAAAATCTCGTAAAGTTCCCATTGTACCCTATTCTTTCTTAAACATTTTTGTCCATGTATTTTCCTTAAAACTTATTCATAGTTGGCCCCCTTAGTGCATTGCTAGTCCCGTAAGTCGATAGGCCATGATAACATTAGGCAGAAACTCTGGCCAAGAGTGAAAATAAGGTGCGACTATCGTGTGAGGATTTTGAAAACTCCTTCCCTCATCAAAGGGGCATCCCACACTACGCTAATATTGTCCCGTTTTAACGAGATATATCATAAGATCCGCAAGTCCCGCTTCAACGGGAGAGTCTGCATCAACAGACTTATCTACCCAGCTCCAACAAACTAGCAATTGCCATTAAAACTTATCTTACAAAATTGGTACAATGGTACTCACTTTTAAATATTCTGTAATGAAATTCTCAAATTGCATGCAAGAAGTGCCATGCATATGCCATTTTGTAACTTCCAAGAATAAGTAAATTTCACATAATGACATCTTCCATGTAACTCTTGTGACGCAGTTGTAAGTCTTTACTTATCTTGTGTCCTGAATAGAAATTGATAGTGGAAAGGGTCAATATCCTCTAGAGATTGGTGTGCTAATTACCTGTCATAAATTACTATTATTCAAGGTGCACATTTTACAAAAGAATACCTCAAAATAATTGAACAAGGCCGAAATCAGAACTTCCACCAATTTAGGAAACTTAATCTTAAAATGACTCAGAAGTGTATAAATCACTTAAGGTACTTAGCAACCAATATCTAGCATTGAAAAACTATTCAAAAATAGTAAAATATGAATGCTAGTTCATTAGCACAAAAATGATCCAAAATGGCACCTAATTTTGTAAAACTAGTTCATTTGCTGCTAAATGATACCATTTGGTTTTGAAAATATTTGGACAGCACCTCCCCTATTTTTAGGACATCCCCACATGATTAAAATCATGGTTTAAGACCTGTGGTAGTAATCAATAAACCAATTCCCACATATACAAATCAAAAGGAACACCTAGGATAACACAGAAGCACATTTTAAATCTTTTTCGGTTTGGACAAGTTTAAAACAATTTGTGCACTTGTCTATGGCTACAAACAGTAACTAAATTAATGGAATAAATAATAGAGTCCATGACATATCCATTGCAAGTTGAGGAAATCAGATTACAAGTATAGAAAGCTTAATACACCCACGGAAACACTTGAATACACAATTAGCAATTTTGGGGCTCTAGGTGTAACCTGAAATCTCCACTTAAATTCTATGTTTCTAGTAATATATATAAGGGTTTCTAGGACAATTATTAATCAAATAATTTCTTTGGTTTAAGGGCTAACACAAAAGAAATTAACTATAGGTTCAAAATAATACATAATGCTCACTTTGACTAGTTTGAGCTTTTGTTGGAGTTCTTACCTTCTACCTCCACCAAACTGATTCTCTAGGTTTAGAATTATATTTTTGGACTTAAGAAGACCTGAAGAAACAAATATTTAAGTGGGAAAAAGTAGAGAATTGAAATTATAGGAAAACACCTAGAAAGAAGAATTAGTAGAACTACCTTGACTAGTTTTGATCTATCTTGTTTTCTAGAGTTCCAACTTGAGTTCTACTACTTGAAAACTCTTAGAGATGGTTAAGGGAAATTGAGAGAAGTGTAAAAAGGTATTGGAGAGGCTCAGGTTGTGGCTAGAGAGAAAGGAAAAGCAAATGACCAGATTTGACCCAAAATCAACACTTAATGGCTAAGAAAAGGTATAAGTTAAATTTTAAGGGGTATTTTACACATTACTTTCCATGTGTCCAGATCTAAAACATTCTTACCATACTCACCACATTGCTTGTCACTCCTATACACTTAAGTGTAGCCAAAGTTGGTGACTCCTACCTTAGAAAGTGAAAACTAGTCATACTTTGACTTATGATCCTATATGGCCAATCTTATTATAATTTGGTAGAACCTAGCCCCATAACCAATCATTAAGCAAAAAAAATAAGTCAATTACACTCCAATTAACAATGCAAACATAGTATTACTTTCATAATTATATTCTTTGTTCTTTTAGCACACCGAGCTCTCTCTCTCTGAGGGTATTGAACCTTTACACTGCATTGGGACACTTCGACAGTCATTAGTGTAATAACATGTATGTAAATGCACATAATATAATGAATGAGTATGTTACTACAAAACTAGTATTAACGACTTCTAGATGCCTAATATGCAATTAGAACATATTTATTATTGGCTCAATATGCATGTGAGAATCTTGGGCACCACAGTACGTGATCTAGGAATGGGCCCCACAACTTCTCCCATTTCCCTATTTGATAGACTCGCATCCATCAAATAGGGAAATTGTATCTCTACCCTTTTAATTCAAGAGGTACACGTGGTCCCTTACCATCATTTCTTTCCAATTACCGACGCTGGTGCACGCTATCCTGTGTCACGATTGTTTTCAGATTTTTGAAATTCTAGTGCTTCAACTTACCTGGCACCGTTCCTCTCCAAGGGGGACTTTTTGGCTCCCCCTCTATAAAAACCGCATTTATGCTTGTTTCTTACTTTACCAAAATCTCCAAATCTTCTAGCTTTCTAAAATTTTAGGGTTTCTGACTTTTCCCTTTGCTAGAACCTTTTGCTCCATTTGATCGTATCTAGAACGATGGCCTCGAACCAGAATCAGAAGCTCTGTCCCGTCATGGATGTATAGTTGGACTTGCTGAGGAGGCAATTCTGCTTCCCTGGTAGAGTTACATTACAAAGGGTCGAGGGCCCCGTGGATTGGTACCTTCGCCTCTCTGCCCCCGAAGGCTCTATCATCTTGGGAATGAGACACCTAGAATGGCTGCGGTTTCCCCTTCCTCCCTTGTTCCATCAGTTCTTCGCTCTGACGGGGATTCATTTGATGTAGCTAAACATTAACGAGGTCATGATCTTGATGGGGCTCTCTGCCCTGTCAGTTCTCCTTAATGTGCAATCGACCTACAGGTGGTCTTTTATGCCTACAAGCTCACCCTCATCCCCAAAAAGAGCTCCTACCCCACTTTCTACCTCCAGCTACTCTTGGGACACCATATTTTCCGGGGCTTGCCGAGGTCGGATAAGTAATGGGACTCCCACTCTAGGCTGTATGCCATCGGAAGGGCGTGGTGCTCTCCTGGGGTGAATGGAGAGCGCTTCCAAGTTCCTTCATTTTTTCTGCAAAGTAAGTACTAGGTTGTGATTTTTTTTTCGAGCTGTGTACACCTCGTCCGTTATTGCTCATGATATTTTTCCTTGCACAGCCTCTGCAGAGGAAAGCAAATTTGAGCCGCAACTGTCGGCTGGGCGGCTCAAGAAGCTGGAGGGGATCGTCATCTTTAGGTCCTCTGGGGATTGCCGACACATCCAGGCCGTCCTGAATCCCCAGGTGATGAACATGATGCCTAGGATGGTCTCATATCTCCTCTTCCTGCTGGACACCTGGGTCATCACAAAACATCTGCAGAGCCAGCTTGACACCTAAGCTCTAAACTGGTTCCATCGGGATGAGCAGAGTCGCATCACCATGGTGGGTCGTCAGATCACGGCTTCGAGCCAGCTGGTGGGTCCCAATGACCTGGTGGTGCCAACCAGCCACGAGCTCCAAGAGGCGGTGAGGCTCGTGGCTGAGGAGTGCATCAAGTTTCATAGAGAGGAAACCGTTGCCCCCAAGAGGGTTAAGGGTAAGTTCATTTTCGCATCCTATGGCTCCGTCGATCAGGTCATGGCTGTGTTCTAACCACGTTACCTGTTCTTTACAGGTTCTGATGCAGGCCCTTCGGTAGACCCTTCCCCAATCAAGTGGAGTACCGCTGTGCATAAGGCTCGCTCCAAGGTCTCCGTTGGTCAGCGTCTGGTGGTGTCCTCGAAGGATGAAGCCGGGGGGCAGGGAGTTGTCACCCCAAGAACAGGCTCGGATGATGACTGGGAAGACCCCCAACTCGTGAGATGCTGGCCATAAAGGTCGTATACGGTAAGGGGGCACCTTCGAGCCTACCTGGGGAACCCGCTGCCCTGACCTCTTCTACCCCCAACTCCGGTTTGAAGATGGGCATGTGGTCTGACGCTGCCTGCCCCTGCGGGGAGATTGCTGAGCTCAGTAGGGAGGCTCCGAGGTTGAAATCTCGGCTGTCTTCCCCTCCTCCGGTCCCGATGAAGCGGGGTCGCGAGGCCGACTCGTCCAAAGGGAAGAAAAGCCTGGTGGGGAAGAGGGGCAGAGCTGCCCCCTCTTCTAACAGCGATGACGCTAACCCTCATGAGAAGGAGAAGGTCTGCGTGCGGTGGCCTGTCAGGGGGGGTTGGTCAAGACAAGACCGAAAAATCATATTCAGGCGAGGCTCCAAGGGCGGTGGCAGCCGAAGCCGCCATGTAGTAGAAGTCTCCATGGCCTCTTCTGTTGAGGATGCATCGCCCCCTGCTGTCACCGAAAGCGCGCTTGGTGATGCCTTGCCTCCTACCGTCCTCACCTCTGCTGCTTTGAAAGCATCGAAAGAAGCTACTGGAGTGCATCTGGTGGAGGAAGAAGGCGTCCTCACGGTTGGCAGGGTGGAGCCGTATTCCTCAGACGCGGACAATGCCTAGGGAGAAAGTCCAGCTGCAGAGTTCAAGCTGGAGGCACTCTCCCTGGAAAACGTTGAGCTCATCGCTGGCTGCAACATTACGCAAGTTTGGCTCATCTGGCTGCCACTTCCATATTTTTCAACATCCTTGCTGAACACTGACCTTGCTTTCTTGTATTCTACAGCTACCCGCTGTCCAGTCCTTTTACTCTTCTCGCATCAGGGAGCTGAACGCCCATGTGGCAACGGCCGAGCAGAGCGAGGTCGCAGTTGCCATATTGAGGGCGGACTTCGACCTGTATCGGAGCCTGCACGAGGCTAGGGTTAGTAGCACGATGGCTTACGCTCTAAGCATCGTGAGGGTCAGGTGTGAGGATCTACTCGCCAAGTTGGTCGAAGCAGAGGGTGACAAGTTGGCTCAAGCCGAGGCCGCCAGGTTGGTCCAAATAGAGCTCAGGGTCAAAGAGCAGGAGCTGCAGAACGCAGAGGCAGAGGTGGGGATGGCTTTCATCGCTCATGACAGAGCTGTCGGTGATGCCAAAGAGATGAGGAAAGCCGAGGTGAAAGTCAAACTGGAGGCCCATTCCCTGTAGCGTAGGCTCGATCGGTCAAACGAGGTAAACCGACATCTTTACTTGGGTCACAGAAAATTGATGGGATCTCATGCGGAGTTGTCTCGCAAGCACGATGAAGACCTTGCCGATATTAACATTCTTTTGATCGACTTGTCGCAGCAGCAAGTGGAGCTGAGGCTAATGGCACTGAGGGACAGGCTGGCGGATGCGGAGAAGCTAAAGACAAGGTATCAAAGGCAAGTAGATGTCCTTTATGTGGAGAGCTACAGGTCTGGCTGGGAGAGTAGAGAATTCGAAGGCCACGAGGAGGTGGTAACGCCAGACCAGTTCGATGAGCAGAAAGGTGTCAAGAGGGACCATTATTCCATCAGGCACTATATGCAGCAGTTGGGGGATGAGATTAACATCGTGTACCCTGCTGATGTGCTGAAGATGCTCGACAAAGAAAAAGATAGGCCCTCTACATCTGCCTCTATCACCAGGGAGATTGTCCCCAAATCTAGTATACCAGAGCAAGCTGCGGAGGTTTAGGGCAGTCAGTCTGGTCTTGGTGCCTTAACTAGCAGAAGGTCAGGCGCGGTCATTTTGTCTAGCGACGATTCTGACTCCGGTATGCCGCCCTCTGCCGATGCTAATCTAAGCGCCGAAGCTAGTAGTGCTCCCCTCGTCAGAGGTAACTAGAGCCTCTCGCTTTTTGAGTATTTATAAAGTACTAACTGTGTTATATAAAGTTGACCCCCATTGTAAACACCTGTTTTGAATAATAGAAACAGCGCATTTTTCTCACGTTTATTGCCCTCATTTTTTTTTGCACGTGTTCATGGTCAGGGTCAAACATCATATATGATGCCATTCCCTTGTCGGTAGTGTGGCCGACCTCTAGGTCTGGCTTAATTGTATATGATTTGGAGTTTTTAGTGAATTCCCCCCGTCCTATGATTGACAAGATTAGTTCTGAAGATTAGGATGTGAGTTCCGGCTCATCCAGCTTTGAGGATGTATAACTTCTGTTATGACTTGTCTTGGCAGAATTCGACTCGCGCATGTGGCTGGACTTCTCTAACCCCAAATAGGAATGGCGCCAGGAACCAGCTTCAGGGGTTGGTTGACCACTGCTTGGACCTATCGCTGCAGAGGAAAAGGCGTGGGCTCGGCTCTTATCGGGAGCAAACAGGGCGTTACCACTCCGATGTGTCCCTCCGAGTCCGTCCAAGACCTGCTTCATACAAATAGAGCCTCCGGGTTCGCGTCCCTATTAACTACGTGCTTTGTATTTTAGGTAATAATAAATAGAGTTTAGTTTTAACTTCTGTCTTCGTGCTTGGTTTTGTATTGGCCTACTTCCAACGGGTAGGCCCTAGCTCCGTTCACTTCCAATCTATGCCTAGCTAAGGCACTTTCTGGGGAGGGTCTGCTTCCAAAGGATAGACCCTGGCCCCATTTACCTTCATCTCATGCGCAACTAAGGTGCTCTGGGGAGGGTCTACTTCTAACGGGTAGACCCTGGCCCTGCTTGCCTTGGTCTCACGTGCAACTAGGGTGCTCTGTGTGAGGGTCTGTTCCCTCCTTCCAACGGGCAGACCCTGGTCCTGCTTGCCTTTGTCTCATGCACAACTAAGGTGCTCTGTGTGAGGGTCTGTTTCCAATAGGCAAGCCCTAGCCTCGCTTGCCTTTGGCTCACGTGCAGCTAAGGTGTTCTCGGGCCATCGGCAAGCGTTTTATTGCACGATGTGATTCCCATAGTACGATTGTTTTCGAGGTTTGCTGGTAAGTTTTTGGTTGCCCAGCTTATTCCTCTTCGTACGTTTTCTCGGGCCATCAGCAAGCGTTTTATTACACGATGTGATTCCCATAGTACGATCATTTTTAAGGTCTGTTGGTAAGTTTTTTTTGGTTGCGCAGCTCTTTCCTCTTCGTACATTTTCTCGGGTCGTCGACGAGTGACGTGATCCCCGTAGTAAGATTTTTGATGAGGTCTACTGGCAAGCATTTTACTTCTAAGCTCTTTCCTCTTCGTACATTTTCTCGGGTCGTCGACAAGCGGTGTGATCCTCGTAGTACGATTTTTGATGAGGTCTGCTAGCAAGCTTTTGGTTACGTAGCTTATTCCTCTTCGTACGTTTTCTCAGGCCATCGACAAATATTTTATTACACGATGTGATTCCCATAGTACGATCGTTTTTGAGGTCTGTTGGCAAGTTTTTTTGGTTACGCAGATCTTTCCTCTTCGTATGTTTTCGCGGTCATCGATGAGCAACGTGATCCCCGCACTACGATTTTTGATGAGGTTTGCAGGCAAGCATTTTACTGCTCAGCTCTTTCTTCTTCGTACGTTTTCTCAGGTCGTTAGCAAGCAATGTCAAGCACCTTGATCACCTCATAGGGCCTGACCTAGTTAGAGTCTAGCTTCGAGGAATTCCCTATTCTGACCTTCAAGACCCAAGCCTCGGCATTAAATCGACGAGCGCTAACATTCTTTGCATAGTAGGACCTGGCCTGCTGATGGTACAAGGCCAAGTGGACCAGGGCCGTGTCCCTTGTTTCTTCCAAGAGGTCTGTGTTACGGCTTAGCTACTGCTCGTTCAGTGAGACGTCTCTTACCACTTCGAAGCAAAGGGTCGGGAGGCCAATCTCGGTTGGGATTATAGCCTCTGACCCGTAGACCATGGTGAATGGTGTTCTTCCCGTTAACCTCCGCTCCATGGTTCGATGGGCCCACATAACAGTCGGTAGCTCTTCTAACCACCTGCCTTTAGCCTATTGTAAGTTCTTTTTAATATTGCTGAATATGGCCTTGTTCGTTGCTTCTGCTTGGCCATTCCCCTGAGGGTAGTTTATGAATGAGAAACTGAGTCTTATATCATACAACTCATACAGCTCCTTAAGCTTAGCATTCTGGAACTGCATGCCATGATCAACGTGTATCTCTTTCAGTATTCCATATCGACAGATTATGTTTTTCCAAATGAAGTTAATTGTGTCTGCCTTATTAACGGATGCGTAGGCTTCAGCCTCTACCCATTTGGTGAAATAATCAGTGGCCAGAAAGACGTACCTTCTTCCCCTTGGACTTCTAGGGAGCTCTCCGACGATGTCCCAGCCCTATTTAGCGAACGACCAAGGAGTTATGTTCAAATGGAGCACCTCCATGGGTTGGTGCCTCATGGGGGCGAACCTCTAGCACTTGTCACACTTCTTGACAAATTGGGTCACCTCGGTCATTATGTATGGCCAGAAGTATCCAGTTGTCAAGGCCTTGTGGGCAAGGCTATGTCTGCCAGAGTGGTTGCTGCATGCTCCCAATTTCCTCCATTAGCTTCTGCGCCTCGACAGGACCTATGCACCTCAACATTGGTCCCATCGCTGATCTCCTATACAGTCGTCCCCCTACCATCGAATATCTGGCAGACTTTAGTCTAATCGACCTCTCTTCTTGGGGGTCCACGGGCTGGTTCCCCTATGCCAAGTATTGGGTGATGGGTTTTACCCACCCCTCGTCTGCAGAGTCAGTTGCAAACACATGGTATGCAGGGTTCTCCGAAGGGTCCCTCATGTTCTCGCCCTCTAGCAGAATCTTCGCGTGTCCGGTCGTCTCCCCAATCGATGCGCTTTTAGCTAGCTCATCGGCTTTTTGGTTCATCTCTCTGGGTATTTGTTTGATATCGATACTACTAAAGCAGACATTCACCCCCATTACCCTGGAGAAGTGCCTGTGTAATCTCGGCTTTTTTACTTCGAAGTCTCCCCAGACCTGGCCCACGATCAACTGCGAGTCGGTCTTTACTGCGATGCTCTCTACTCTGAAGTGCAGAACCAGCTTAAGGCCTTGCAGCAGTGCCTCGTACTCTGCCTCATTGTTCGTTGCTTGGAAACTAAGCCTCAAAGCTTTCTCTACCCTGAGTCTTGGTGGGGTCTGCAGGACTATTTCGATACCTAACCCCGAGGCATTTATGGATCCATCAGTGTAGAGGGTCCAGGCTGAAGGGATGTGAGGCGGAGACGTCTGAAGCGGGACATGTGGCTCGCCGAAGGATTGGATTTCCACCAGGAAGTCCGCTATGACTAGCCCTTTCTTCACCACTCGAGGCTGATACTCGATGTCGTATATCCCTAGTTCGATGGCCTACTTGGTTAGTCATCTGATAAATCCGGTTTGGTCAAGATTCGTCTGATGGAGAAATCTGTATATACTATAACCGAGTGTGCCTCAAAGTATTACCTGAGTCTTTTTTTAGCGTTGACCAGAGCTAGGACCAGTTTCTCTGCCATACTATATCGTGTCTCGGCATCCAGGAGCATGGGGCTTACGTAAAACACCAGTTTTTGCTTGCTGTCTTCCTCGATGAATAGTACGGCACTGATCGCTACTTCGGACACTGCCAAATAAGTGTATAGGCACTGCCCCTCTACCGGGGAGGATGACTTAAGTACAGCTTGAGCTCTGCCAATGCCTTATCTTGTTCCTTACCCCAGATGACAGTGGAGCTTCTCTTTATACACTGGAAGAAAGGTTTACATCGGTCAGACATCTTGGAGACAAATCAGCTGAGAGCGGCTATCTTCCCAATTAGGCGCTGGACCTCCCGAATGGTTGAGGGTCTTTGCATATCTACAATTGAAGACAACTAGGTCGAGCTAGCCTCAATGCCCCTTCTGCTAATGATGTGCCCCAGGAACTGGCTGGAGGACACCCTAAACGCGCATTTCTTGGGGTTCAGACACATCCGGTATCGCCTCAGAATTTGGAAACATTCATCTAGATGTCCCAGATGGCCTGAAGCTTCTTTGCTCTTCACGACCATGTCGTCAATGTAGACTTCCATAGTCTTCCTTAGTAGTTCGGCGAATATTTTATTCATGAGCCTTTCATAGGTCACCCCCGCATTCTTCAAGCCAAAAGGCATACGTTGGTAACAGTACAGACCTCGCTCCATAATGAATGCTGTGTGGATCTAGTCCTCCTCATGCAGAGGGATCTGGTTGTATCCAGAGTAGGCATCTAGCCGTCGCATCGACCATTTGGTCGATCCTTGGCAGAGGGAAGTTGTCCTTCGGGCAGGCCTTGTTTAGGTTGGTGAAGTCTATACAAGTACAGTCATCGCCGTTTTTCTTCTTCACCACCACTAGTTTGGAGACCCAGCATGGGTATATGTATTCCATGATCAGGCCGTTCTTTAGTAGCGTCTCTACCTCCTTGTTGATCGCCCTATTTTTCTCCGGCGTGAACCTTCGAGGCCTCTGCCTGACCGGAGGGAAATTGGGGTCTATATTTAACCAGTGGCAGGTATGTGCGGGGTCTATCCCGGCCATGTCGTCATGGGACCACACGAAGACATCTCTATTCTGCCTAAGGAACCCCAACAGCTCGCTCTTTTCTTCCTCGGGTAGTAGAGCCTTGATTAACACTACCTTCGCCAGTTCTGCTTCTTTCAAAGGGACCGCCACCAACTCCTCAATCGTGGATTCTGGCCCGTCAGACTCCTCTTCGATCCGCTTCATATATGCTGGCAGGCAGTCCTTTGATTGCTATCTGTCCCCCGTCGAGGCACTCGCGCTTGCGTCAACTCCCCTTAGGGCAGTTGAAAAACATTTCCTCGTGGAAGCTTGGTCTCTTTTAATGTCTATCGTATAAGTACCATCCTTTGATAGACATCTTAAGACCTGATGAAGGGTGGAGGCGACCCCATGCATAGCGTGGATCCACCCTCTCCCCATAATGATGTTGAAGGAGGACTGGCAGTCGATGACGACGAAGTCCACATCTAAGCACCTCTCCGCTGCGCAGACCTTCAGGGTCACAACGCCCAAGGGGCTGACCTTAGTACTGTTGAAGGCGAACAGTGGCTGACAGGTTGGCCTGAATATGTTTCGATCCAGGCCCATGCTCTCAAATGTGCTGAGGAATAGGACGTCGATGCTACTCCTGCTGTCGACCAAGACCCTTCCGACCAATGCAAAGTCGATCTGCAGCTTGACCACCAAGCGGTCGTCATGGGGCAGATGCACCGTGGACAAGTTTTGCTAGGTGAAAGCGATAGGGGCGGCTGAGACGTAGCTTTCTCCCATCACCAGGTGTTTCACCAAGTGGCCCATCCTCTTCAGGCACTTTACCCTTTCCTCGGTCTTTTTTTGGCATTTTTCCTTCTCTTGCTAACCCTGGGTCAGCTCTGGCCTGACTGTGATGGGCCCTGAGCCTCTTACTCAATTCCGCCATCATTTCTTATTTCCAGTTAGGAAGCACACCTTTTGGGCTTTCTTGGTGTCTTCGATCCATCGCCGCTCCGGCTTGGAAAGGCCTTGTCTGGCTTTGTCACTTCCCCTATATCTGTGATCTAGATAGGGCGGGAACTTCCTTTGGCGGTTGGCCCCCAGATTCTTGTTGGACCTCTTCATCAAAGTTTTCCCTTTGCCCACTCCTAGCTTCGGTTGCTAGTAGCCCTTCGAGGTGAGTGTTATCTCTACGTGCTTCCATGACTTCATCTTTTAAACCCAGGATGGCCTCGTGGGCCATCTCTACCTTCCGGTTTACTTTCAAGCATTTTGTCTAGCTTTTGTTCTAGACTCGATTGTGCTTCTTGGGAGCTCCTTTCGACGTTGGGACGTGTGCTCCTGGTTGTCATTCTTGAGGGTGCTATCATCCAATGTTGTATTGCCTTTTGTTCAGAGAGAGCACAATCGTGAGACTCCTACTTTTTCTTTCGTGCTCAACGTTCCCCACAGACGGTGCCAAACTGTTGGTGTGATTCTTACCAGCTGTCCATGTGTCTCTGAATTGCTGACGTTATATCTACCAATTGTCCACGTATCCTTGCTATCCCAGCGTGCCTTTTACTTCAGGTCGGGTCAGAGAGGCGAGGGTGGCCATCTGCAAAGACTCTCCGATGCTTAAGTCAGTTGTTTTTCCCTGAGGCTGAGAAGCAAAGATTTAGTTTTTCTTTTTATATGTCAATCTTCATCTCTTTTTTTCGATGGGGAAGCAAGGCTTATATACATAATCCTAGAACTAGGAGCTTTTTCGGGCTCTCAATCCCAGGATTGAGTACCTTTTGCCACCACGACTTACTCCAGAGATCATGGGCCGTGATTACCGTGAATTCCCTTGCATCGTCGTGGCCTACTTTTCGCTGTCCCTTACGACTCGGGCCTTGTTTGGGTCTGGAGCAGCGCGTTGCCTCTCGTGGTCTTCTGGTGGAAGACCCTCAAGACTTCTGACCCCCAGCTATCGAGGCAAGAACTGGATTGGGCCGAACCGTCAAGGGTTTGGGATGGATTCGGCCCTGGCCTCAGACAGCCCATGGGCCCATGTGATATCACGTGTGACTCGCATGGCTTTTAAATAGTTACCTTGGACACGCGTCAGATGGCGTGCCCCCTTTGTGACCTGCTCTGCCACTTAATCGACCACGTGGTACATGATCTAGGAACAAGCCCCACATCTCGCAATTTAAAGACTTGAGTTGTGTTTCGGACATCGAATTTGAATTTCAAATTCATAACTTATTTATGTATGATGCTTCAGATGCCTGACATATTGAACTATTTACTGGTTTGGTTGGTGTACATTGGATGCATTCTATACTGATGTGACTTCAGAGGACCTAATGCAGGGATTAGAGAGGTGTTGCTTCTCTTATTATGAGTTGAGTGAATTTGATGCTTAGGATTTAAATAGAAGATAATAACACCTTGTTTTTCTTTCTTTTAGTAGCTTAAAAGAGGGTGGATGTCCTTCAAAGTTTATCATAATCGATGATAGATGGCAATCTATCCGACATGGATACCAATGGTACTGAATACAAGATAGATAATGCAGCAAACTAAGTACTTTAGACACAATACCCTTTTCGACTTGACCTTTAGTTAGTTTCGATGTTCTGTGTTTCTTAATTCTGAAACATTACCTCTTTTTTGCATCCTGAAGCTTTGGAAATAGGTTAAGAAATATCAAAGAAAACCACAAATTTCAAAAAGATGGCAAAGAGGGTAGATTATAGGATCCAACTTTAGGTCTTTGCCATATTGTTTCTGGTTTTAGATACTAGGGTGGTGTTAGACTTGGCATTACTGAAATGGAACACTATGAATCTCAGATGGCTTATTATGTTTCGTCCCTAGGTGTTCAGTCTAATAAGCACTGTTATGCCTTGGCAAGCATTACCGAAAATGGTCTTGACCTTGTGACCCTAGAGAAAGTTTTTAACTTTTACAGTGAACTTCATTTGTACTTCTTGTTGAAGGAGGTTTTGACAACAACGAATTTAGGAAATTACAAGATGTGGCTTGTGTGTGAAAAGGGTTAAATAAATCAAAGCAAGTAAAGAGATGAGAATTTTATAGTGGTTCAGCCCCAAAAAAGATGAGCCTACATCCATTGTTTTTCACTATTTTCTGGAGAATTACAAGAGTTGCATTAAGTTTCAAAGTGAGAGTCGAGAGTACAGAAGGAGTGTGTTCAGAAAGTATAGTCTCCAAGTTTTCTAAAGAATAATCCCCCCACGGCAGCATTGCACTTCCCCATATATAGGTGAGGTTAGTTCAATATTTCCCAATTGTGAAAACGGATAAGTGTGTAATCAGAATATACAATTTGAGTAACAAGATAACTAGGTAATAACTTAAATGAAACGATTGGTCGATCTTTTAAAGAGAAACTTTTGTTTCCCTTTCTTTGTAGATTACCCGCTTGATGAAGTTTGATCTAGTTTTCTTTTCATACTGGTCGCACTTAAATTACTTGGAGGAGGTCATACTTAACTCATTCGGAGGAGGTCGCTCTTTGATCAAGAAAATTCTCATGTGACCTGACACGTCCACTTGGTCGCTACCTTTCCTTTTTGACATTAACCAACATATAGATTTTAGACCGCACAACAATTGCCCCCCACTCCATTAGTTCTTTAGGACAAAATAAAGCTTCCTTCTCTTATAAGTGCGAGCTTAAAAAAAATACAACGTCATGACATAATCTTGAGATCTTCGATGAGTCGCCAGCTCTCAAATCTCATCTTTTCAGAACCACGCGTACCTTTTCCTGATAGACGCAACCACGTGTCACAGAAGAATAGCAAAACTCGAGGAGATTTTTCTGTTCTTGAGTAGACACAATGATAGCGATGATGCCAACTGTTGTTTTAAATCGAGATGTTTCAAATTTTAAAAAGATACTGATTTAATTTCAGAAATTTAACTATTGCATGAACTTCGGCCTTTAGATCTGAAAATTAAATGCCTTGATCTACGACTGTGATTTGATGATGCTTGAGACATATATATTGAAAATTCATCCGTCTTTTCTTCAAAACTCGAACCCTATTGCCTCCTACTTTTCTCATTTCTGAAATTCGAAGCATCCATAAGGCAAATCTTCCCAGCGTCCTTTTCTGTTTCGCAGTTCGCACAGATTCATCATCTTCTCCAACGAAGTTATCAACACAATCCTTCAGATGACATCTCGGTCCTTCAGTCTTCGAAGAAAGGTTAGTATATATCCTCTTTCTCTCTCTCTCTCTTACTGTTCGATTTTTCAGAAAACTCTTGTTTACAGATCTTATTTTTAGAAATAGGGACAAATCGTAGAGCCTAAATTCCCTGAACATAAACCCATCCCATATTCGTATGGACTGAAAAATGAGAATTTTTCAGAATCTTTCCATTAATTTATAGAATAGACTTAATTTTAGATGATTGATAGATGAACCCATAGAAGAATTTTAGGATCTGAATCCTTGATTTTTGAAAACCATAATCATTCGAGTGACGAATTACCGAAGAGTTGCTCGAACAGTATTTTATGAATCTGTAGATCGATTAGAAACAATTCGATGAGCAACTTGTTGATGCAATCCTAGGATGACCCCAAATTGCTCGCATATAGCGAAGATTTCTGATGCTCGTGTAGGACTAAACCTATCCATATTTCTTTTCAGATGTCTAGTAGTAAGGATTTTAGGGAAGGGAATGCATTCTCAGGAGAATCTTCCAATACAAGCATTAGCTCTATAAACCTCGAAGACTATCTTGAGCCAGAGCCTGAAGTAGAAATAACCGGGGTCAGGCAAAGTAGTCCTCGCATAGGCAACCTTCTTCAAGACCAGTGGCCTCAGCATATCAAGGATGCCCCTGCATTCGCAACGGGTTATCAATATGTAGAGAGAAATTGGTCATGTACCAATATAAAGATGAGTTGTTCAACAAACAAGCTTAGAAAGATCGTATGCAACTACAAAATTGACGTCCCTCTTCATCTTCCCATATAGTTAAATCAACCACCCACACCTCATTGCGGAATTGCCTTATTCTCAGAAGCAGTTCTCAGATGTGGTGTCCACCTCCCACTTCATCCATATATAAAATCAATCATCGATTGTTATGGAGTCATCCATTTTCAACTAACCCCAAACACATATAGATATATGGTAGGTTTGTACATACTATACTATAAATTAGGTTTAGAAGCCCCCACTCCTGAAGAGTTTGCTTGGTTCTATAAAGTGAAATCAAACCCATCTGATTTCGGCTTCTTCTATGCGAGCAAGTGGTCGAACCAAGTAATAAAAACTATCTACGGGGTCTGCAACAACATGGGAAAATGGAAAAAATCCATTTTTCCACTTTGACTACGTGGATAACGGCTTCTTTCAGAACCCTGGTAGGTATCTTTCAGCTTATTGCTTTCTCTACATAAATATATTATTCTAATTGCATTCATATGTCATCGCAGATAATAGGGAACCGGGACTCTCCCAAGAGCAGCTCGCGAGGATGTATAAAATAAACAACCTTTTGATCAAAGAATTTGAATGGAAGAGGCTAGGGACGACCGAACTTAGTTGCTTACGGACTACTTCCAATGGGAGCTGCCTTTCCAGATTCTGCTAACCGTCTAACCAAACCCTCGAGCTTGAAAAAGAAGCCGAGGAAACAGAAGGAAAAGGGTGCCTCGTCTTCCAAACTCAGGAAACGAAAAGCTCCTACCACTCCTACAATCTCGGAACTATCATCTTCAGAAGCTACATCGCCACCAATTTCTCAGCCGCAAGAAGGTAGTTATTTTTCTTTTCTTCTTGTTGTATTGTCCACCTCGCATGCTAACCAATCATATTTATACAGAAATGGCAATTGGCAGCAGACTGCGAGCACCGCCTTCAATTCTGGGGTCAATGAGTCCAAGACACCAGAGAGCACACCCTCTTCTTCGACGAAAGGGAAAGAGAAGGTTGACACTTCAAAGAAATGAAAATTCACCTTTGAGGATATCCCAACAAGCTCGCCTCCTCCTCAGCCTGTAAAAACTACGAGCCAACCTTAGCCATCCAAGGAGACGACCACTTTTTCTGAAGGATCGAGCCAGGCTGATAAAGACGAGGAGCTTTTCGCACTCCTTCGCCAACTGCCAGAAAAAGCTGGCATGAGCGCGTCCTTTATCGACCGTTTTACTTCTGAGGATGGCTGGGAGAGGATGAAGCGACAACCAACCAAGGTCGCTTTCAGTTCTGCGATGAGGATGTTGGCAAATGTAAGCATCTCCTTTCTTTACTCTTCAATGAATTTTTCTTGTATTAATGTGTGGTATATTTTCAGACTACTGCAGCTGCTATCTTGATGCATGACCCGGTCCTTGAATACATGGAAAAGGCCAAAAAAATTGAAGAAATAACCCACCCATTCGAGGACTCAGAGAAGGTTCATGAGGAAGAGAGAAAATCCTTCGAATTGGAGAATCAGCAACTACGCGAGGGTCTGGCCAACGAAAAGCTCAAAAAGGAGAAGCTCGAGGAGAAAATTAAAGAACTTGAGAAGACTATCTCCGAGCATCCGGATATTCTGAAGGAGGCAACAACAGAAGCGGCTCACAAGGCTATAGAAGAGTTCAAGGCCACTGAAGGCAAGGAGCTCGAAGAAAAAGCTAGTGACATCGCCTCGTCAACCATAATATATAATATCTTCTGTGAGCATCCGGATTTCGACTTTTCCATCCTTGGTGAAGATGTGGTCGAGCTTGTCAAGAGTTGGAAGGAAGCTGAAGCTGCCAAAACTGGAGACGGTGGAGCAAGCATATCTGCATAATTTTTATATATTTTTAAAGTTTCAGAACAATGCGGGCTTGGCTCTCTTTTTTTTTTTTGTAATACTTTACTTGCATACATGTGCGAGCTTTTATTAATGAATGTTTTCTTGTCAGACATTTATTCCTACAAAATAATTAAAACACTGCATTGTAATATAAAGATACATAATTTATCCAAGTAGTCAATCACTAGGTGACTGATTGGTACGCTATTATGATTCGAATCCAACTAACTTAAAATGGGTTTTAAGTGTTAGGATAGGTTGGTCGCTTAAGAAAACAGTAAGTATGAGTGATGCAAACTTAATACTATTTTTCAAAAGATCCATGGCAAAATGTAATATAGCAATATATCACATCGAACAATGAACGTTTTGCTTAGTTACTTTGTTGTTTGAAGAGGGAAATTACGCAATACGACATGTTATGGCATGAAGCGAGGAGAAAATCCTAAGATTTTAAGAAATTTTAGAAATTCAGTGATCTAAAATTCCAACCCCTCTAAATTGACGTTTGCATAGTCCCTTAAGAAGCAAGTAGGAGATAACATTCTGATCCCACTGCCTCCCGAGTATTATGGTATTCGAAGACTGCCATAAAACTATAAAAGATGAACCAATTTGAATAATCGAAGAGAAGACATCCTTATTGATGACGACGAATGACGAATAACAAATGATGAATACAAGAAGATATCTTTATTGACGAATGATGACAAATGACGAATTCAAGATGCCACCCAGGTTGTCAAAAATACATGAAGATATACATGAAGATTTACTGATAATAGCGACGAAGTTGTTTTGTATTCCAAGCATGCTCGATTTTTTGTCCACCAGTGCGAGCTAACTTATATGTCCCAGGTCAAATGACGACATCAATAATATACGGTCCTTCCCAAGAGGGTCGAAATACACCAGCACCGTGCTCTTTATTATTAGGTAGAACTTGCTGAAGAACAAGATCACCAACTTCAAATCCCCTTCTTCTGACTTTAGAGTTATAAAACTGAGCAGTGCGCTATTGATATGATGCGATCTGAAGCTGAGACTGCTCGCACCTTTCTTTTAAAAGGTCAAGCTCAATCTTCATTAGTGCATTGTTATGATCTTGCTCATAGGTAAACCATCGTAGAGAGCTCGCACTAATTTCTGCCAAAACCATTGCTTCGTATTCATAAGCTAAATAGAATGGACTCTCCCCAGTAGTGGTTCGTTGAGCGGTGTGATAAGCCCATAATACTTCAGAAAGTACTTCTGGCCAAACTCCTTTGTGCTGTAATATCAAGTCTATCCTATAATATGATTTTCATTTTTCATGTATTTTAAATCTATGGTTATGATAAGTGAAACGGTTATGCACTAGCAAAATTTTTGTGAATACGGTTGCAGTGAAATATGCACATGAAAGCTAAATTGGACTACGTGTCTAATGAGAAATAAATTTTCATACATTTGCATTTATATGTAATTGTTATAATAATGTGATTAATTTGTATATATTATTGAGTTAAGTGAATTATTCTAGTAATTATTGTTGTATAAATCTTAGTTTAGTTGTTTTTAGAGTCCAAATAATTTGATAACAAACTTATATATATATATATATATGCCTAAGTTTTAATAAAGCACACGTCATCTATATGATTAAGTATATCTATTGTTATTATTATTATTAGTAGTGTCGTTATTATTATTATAATGATAAAATAAGTGTGTCATGCATGAAGTTTTGATTCTATAATTTTGTTTTTTTATGTATGTATTAATATATAGATTTTATTTTATTATGCTACTTGTTTATAGATTTGGTTAGTATTTATTTATTATTATAAAATAAATAAATAAAATTCTAATTTAGTCAAAAAAGGAGAAAAGAGAAGTTTTCCACAACTTGATGAAACCTAGTAATAGGTTAATACATTAGTTTTTAAAACAATAAGAAGGTAATATGATTAAAAAAAACGTTGATTGATTTATTGGAAAAAAAAAAAGAGAAGAAAAGAACCCTAAGCCGAAAACCTATATATATATATATATATATATATATCTCTTTCTCATAAGAATACAATTAAGCCTCCTCCTAAATTTTTCTATCTATCTTTCTCTCATAATTGCTAAGAGTATTTGTGATTTCAAGAGTTTTTGCTTAGTTTTCTTCAATTTTCAAGAAGAAGGTAAATATTTAAAAACACTCTTTTCTTTGAGTTTATTGTTTTTGCTGCTGTTAGATCAAAATTTAACCTATGATATCTAGGGTTAGAATTTTTTTTATAACCTGAAATTTTAATAACTTGTTTATTTATATGTTAGATTATATTCTGAAAATTGTTATGATCATAGGGGGTTATTTGTATTCGTTATTAAATTTTTTATTTATATTGCCCTTAATATCAGTGAATCTGACAGATTTAATATTCCTGTTTATTAACATTTAAAACCCATGCTATTGATATCTTTTCTACTTGAAATTTGTGCTGAACGTTTATCAATGTGTAATTAGATTCTACAAATATTTTCACGACTTTTGGAAATTTATACAATTAAATATGATTTTCGAAATCTTTATTATTTTGCTGATTTTAGTGCTGATATGAATCCTGATGTAGAATTTCATGAATTTAAAGTGCTATCTAGTAGTCTATTTTGGAGTCTAAAATTTTTATACAAGTTATTGTGTTAAAAATACTTTCATAAAGTTTCAGATTATTTTGATTTAAGAAAAAATCTATAAAATTCTATCATTATACACTAGTTTTTAGTTTAACAGTTTTACTAGGTTACAATATTTGGATTCAAAATTATGAAAAATATACTAAATCGTTTTTTATAAATTTTGATAATTTTTTTAGATCTTTGTTTATATGTCTTAATTAGTGATGCAAATTTGTAGGATAAACTGAATTATATTGTTGAATCTAAAATTATTTAAGTATGTCAACGTTGCTGAATGTTTACAGATTTAGTTTTGTTATGAAAATTATTATGTTTTTTTATGTTATGGATATTTTTCAAACATATAAAATATATTTCTTAAGAGCAATGATAGCATGTGTTAATATTATTTTATAATGAATGTTTTTTTTTCTTTTTGGCATAAATAATAAAAAATAAAATATAAAGAAGAGGCACGTGGTTTCAATAGGGTTGGTTGCGTGGTATTTTACTACAAAGTTTTTCTAAGGATTTAAAGTAAGTAAATCTCACCCTATGTATTTATATATAAATTTATATGCTATTATGTGATGTTATTATGATCATTATGATATATTGTTATATGCTATGCTATATTAGTTTGCATATTAATCATGACATGGATATGCATAAGTATTGCATAAATTGCACAAGAGATTATGATTTTCAAAGAATGATTTTTCTAAAGTACTATGCAACTAGATTTTGTTCAAAGAAGAATGTTTTTATTTAAGTGTGTATCAAGTTCTTGAAAAGAGTATGTGCACCTGACTGAAAGACCTACAGTCACCATGTTAAGAACAAATGTTTAAACTATGATGCTAGTTATTGTAGTATGATAGCTATATGGGATCCGAATAGCTATAAGGTCATATGCTTGTCATGACACTATGTTTATGGCTCATCACTTCTGATAGACTTGACATTACACTATGTTGAGCTCAAATACAAAAGTTTTATGATAGTAACGTTTATGATTAAGATGTTTTTCAAAGAAGAGGTTTCATAGTTATGATTCTTAAAATGCATTATTCATAAAACACGACATTCATTGCATGCATGAGATTTACTTGCTGGGCGCAAGCTCATCCTATTCTTTTAAAATTTTCAGATGAGCAATAGATCTTTGGAGGTTGGCTGGCGGTAGCGGTGGAAATCCTAAGTGACGATAGGATGTTTTTAATCGACTTTAAGTTTTATTTTCTTGTATTTAGCTTTTGGATTAAAAATTAATTTTTTTATTTCATAGGTTATTTTGATTATTAAGTTTTTGTTTCCGATGTTTTAATAAAATGGTTTTTTTAGTTTAAATATTTCTTTTTATTTAAAAAATTTTATTACCGAATCTTTTTCCCATTTTATTTTAGAAGATGTATACAAAAAAAAATTAAACATTTTCTAGCTTAGGTGTATACTTAAATTAGTGGATGTGACAGTTGGTATCAGAGCAAGAGTTTAGTCGGTTCTATAGACTTTTTTTTTCAGAAAAAAATAGAGGGTAAAATTAGGTTATTGCCATGGGAAGCCCGCTTTCAGCCAACTGGTAAGTGAAAAAAAAAAGAGATGAAATAGAATTATTTATATTTGATTTATATATATATGATTTTTGTCATACATATTTATTATTATTTTTATTTAGAACTCTAGAACGAGACTTTAGTAAGATTTTTCTTTTTAGAGATGCTGCCATGACAAAATATTCCACGAAATTCCTCTACGGAAGGAGCGGGTAATCTGCCCCAACATCAAGCTAGGAATCAGACTCAGAATGTGCAACTAAATGTGGATAACCTGGTGCAACTCATAACAAATTTTGTTAACCAAGTTTTACAGCACCAAAAACAACAACCACATGCACAAGTTCTCACGCTCCTCTTCATGGTGGAGTAACACTCCCTGTTTATGAGCAATTCAGGAGGATGAAACCTTCAAGTTTTTAGGGAGGCACAGACCCACTTATCGTAGAGGGTTGGATCAAAGAATTAGAACACGTCTTTCGTTTATTGACGTGCACAGATCAACAACGTGTTGTGTGTGCTATTCTTATGATGAAAGGCAAGGCAACACACTTGTGGGAGACGACTGATCGTATCCATAATACTCAAGCTAACCCTATCATATGGAATAGTTTCAAAGAAATCTTCTTTGAGAAGTACTTTCCATACTTTATGAGACAAGCTAAAGAGATAGAGTTCATCAACTTAGTGCAAGGGTTCATGACTGTTTCACAATATGAACGTCGATTCGAACAACTATCCCATTTTGCACCACATCTAGTAGACATTGAGGAGCGTAAGGCGAGGAAGTTTGAAATGGGATTGAAACCTGAATTAAGGCGCTTGATCAAAGTTCTGAAGTTAACCACCTATGCTGAGGTTTTGGATTGAGCTCAGATTTTAGCTAAAGATGATGAGAAGTCTCGTCAACTGGATAGTCAAAAATCAGGCGTAAATCAGAAAGGAAAGCCTTGGAATAGAAACAACCGAAAGAGAAAAGGAAGTTATAGTGGAGGCGACAAAGGTGGTAACAATAATAAAAAAATGGCGACAACTTGTGAAAAGTGTGGAAAGGCTCACTCAGGCGAATGTCATATGGGTTCTAATTTGTGCTTTAAATGTGGGAAGTCAGGGCACTTTATCAAAGACTGCAAGGAGAACCAGACCATTGGTGGTAACAATGGGCAAAAGAAAGCTCAAGGGTGCATTTATGCTATGACATATAAAGAGGCTGATGCTTCGAATGATGTTATTTCAGGTAAATTCTACTAACTAGATCTTTTAGTAATAATCATGGTATTGATTTCGTATATTATGTGTTATAGGTATTATGATTGTTTCTGGTGTTCCTACTTCTGTTTTATTTGATTCAGGAGCTACTCATTCTTTTGTCAACTTATCCTTTACTGAGAAGTTAGAAGCTACACCAAAACCTTTACATAAACTGTGAGATCCCACATCGGCTGGAAAGGGGAACGAAGCACTCTTTATAAGGGTGTGGATACCTTTCCCTATCGGACGTGTTATGAAAACCGTGAGCTGCGGAGGGCGGTTTGGTCCAAGTGGCAAAGCGGACAATATCTGCTAGCGGGAATCTTGGGCTGTTACAATGGTATCAGAGCCGGTTCCCGAGTCGATGGTCAGCGGGGATGCTGAACCCTTAAGGGGTGGGGATTGTGAGATCCCACATCGGCTGGAAAGGAGAACGAAGCACTCTTTATAAGGGTGTGGATACCTTTCCCTATCGGACGCGTTTTGAAAACCGTGAGCTGCGGAGGGCGGTTTGGTCCAAGTGGCAAAGCGGACAATATCTGCTAGCGGGAATCTTGGGCTGTTACATAAACGGTTTAGTGTTTCCACACCTTTAGGTGCTATTTTAGAATCTTATTGTAAGCTCAAAGGGTGCAAAATCCTAGTTGATGGACGAGAAATATTTGTAGACCTTGTTCTTCTAGACATTTGTGATTTCGACATCATGCTGGGCATGGATTGGTTGAGTGTAAATCAAGCAACCATTGATTGTAGTAAAAAAGAAGTGACCTTCCAACCGCTGACTGGACCAAGTTTTTCTTTCCTTGGAGTTAGGAGTATACCCTGAGTACCTATTATTACTACAATGAAGGCTCAGCACATGCTAAACAAAGGTTATGTTGGTTACCTTGTATCAGTATTTGAGGTGCCAAAGAAAGAGATCACAGTAAGCCAAGTTCCAGTAGTTCAGGACTTCGTAGATGTTTTTTCCGAAGATTTGCCTTGTCTACCCCCAGATCGTGAGATCGAGTTTGTGATAGATTTGGTTCCCAGTACGGCGCCTATTTCTAAGGCACCTTATCGCATGGCTCCAGCTGAAGGAATTATAAGAGCTTAAAGAACAACTTCAAGATCTTTTAGATAAGAAGTTTATCAGACCTAGTCATTCACCATGGGGAGCTCCAGTACTTTTTGTTAAGAAGATAGATGGTTCAATGAGACTGTGTATCGATTACAGGGAATTGAATAAAGTAACAATAAAGAATAAGTATCCGTTGCCTCGGATTGAAGACTTGTTCGATCAACTACAAGGAGCTGGACAATTCTCAAAAATTGATTTAAGATCAGGATATCATCAATTGAAAGTCAAGGAAGATGATGTATCAAAGACTACTTTCAGAACGAGATACGGGCATTACGAATTTTTGGTCATGCCTTTGGCCTAACGAATGCCCTTGTAGCTTTTATGGAGTTGATGAATCGAGTATTTAAAGATTATTTAGATCAATTTTTTATCATCTTTATAGATGACATCTTGATATACTCTCGGTCTGAAGAAGAACATGAACAACATTTATACACTATCTTACAGATTCTTCGAGAGAATAAGCTTTATGCCAAATTTACGAAGTGCGAATTTTGGATGAAGCAAATTTTTTTTCTAGGACATATTATTTCTAAAGATGGTTATCTGTTGACCCTAGTAAGGTAGAAGTAGTTCAACAATGGCCAACGCCGACCAGTGTAAAAGAAGTTAGAAGTTTCCTTGGTCTTACAGGGTATTACAGAAGGTTTGTGGAGGATTTTTCAAAGACTTGGCATTACACTATGTTGAGCTCAAATACGAAAGTTTTATGATAGTAACATTTATGATTAAGATGTTTTTCAAATAAGAGGTTTCATAGTTATGATTCTTAAAATGAATTATTCATAAAACACGACATTCATTGCATGCATGAGGTTTACTTACTGGGCGCAAGCTCATCCTATTCTTTTAAAATTTTTAGATAAGCAATAGATCTTTGGAGGTTTGTTGGCGGCAGCGGTGGAATCCCTAAATGGCGATAAGACATTTTTAATCGACTTTAAGTTTTATTTTCTTGTATTTGTCTTTTGGATTAAAAATTAAAATTTTTTATTTCATAGGTTATTTTGAGTATTAAGTTTTTGTTTCCGATGTTTTAATAAGAGGTTTTTTTAGTTTAAATATTTCTTTTTATTTAAAAAAATTTATTACCGGATCTTTTTCCCATTTTATTTTAGAAGATGAATACAAAAAAAAAAATTAAACATTTTCTAGCTTAGGTGCATACTTAAATTAGGGGATGTGACATGTGCTCTTCCAGGTTTGTCTACCGGAACCATTGCTTCGTATCCATAAGCTAAAGAGAATTGACTCTCTCCAGTAGTGGTTCGTTGAGTGGTGTGATAAGCCCATAATACTTCAGGGAGTACTTCTGGCCAAGCTCTTTTGTACTCTTCCAGCTTTATCTTTATGTTCCGTTTAAGTATTTTGTTTATAGCTTCGACCTACCCATTGGCTTGTAGGTGAACAACAACGGAGAAATTCTTCTGAATGCCTAAATTGTCGCAGAAGATACAGAACTCATCGCATTCAAATTGTTTCCCATTATCAGAAATTATAGTATGCGGTATACCATAACGGCAGATTATAGATTTGTAAATAAAATCTATCATCTTCTTTGCGGAAATGGTACTCAAGTTTCAGCTTCTGTCCACTTGGTGAAATAATCAATTGCGACTACTGCATACTTTAATCCACCTCGCGCCAATGGAAGCATTCTGATAATATCAATTCCCCATACTGCAAATGGCCATGGACTAGTCATTGGAATTAGAGGAACAAGTGGTATTCTAGGAACAGTCGCAAATCGTTGACATTTGTCACATCTCCTAGCAAATTCCATCGTATCCTTCTTCATAGTTGGCCAAAAATACCCTTGTCTGAGAACCTTGTTCGCAAGTGCCTGCCCCTCGGAATGGTTTCCGCATATTCCTTTGTGAATTTTCCTCATAATGTAGTATGCTTTTTCTTCATCGACACATAACAATAACAGCGAACTAAAACTTCTTCGATAAAGCTTCTCATTATAGATGACATAGCGAGTCGCCTTCATTCGAAGTTGCTTTGCATCGTCTTTGCTTTTAGGGAGATCGACATTTTGTATATACTTCATTATAGGATCCATCCACGATGGTTTTTTGTCAACTGGCATGACTATTTGGGGCTCTACTTTGATACTTGGTTTTGTAAGAAATTCGACCGGGACAATCTTTAGTAATTCGGCATCTTTTGTTGAGGCGAGCTTAGCTAGAGCATCTACCTGAGTATTCTTAATACGAGGAAGAAGTTGAATGTTATAAGCAATAAATGTCGAGAACAGTCTTTGTACCTCCTGTAAGTAAGCCATCATTCACTCTCCTGTTGCTTGATAATCGCCGATCACTTGACAAACGACCAGCTGGGAATTACTGTATACCTCAATCATTTCAACCTTTATTTCTTGTGCGAGCTTTAGCCCAGCTATCAATGCTTCATATTCTGCCTCATTATTCGACGCTGGAAATTTAAAGCGAAGTGCACAATGAATATTATGCCCTTCAAGACTGATTAGTACTAAGCCTGCATCAACTCCATTGTCGTTTGACGATCCATCGACGTAAAGTTTCCACAATCTTGATAAATCTGTAGCAGATTTTTCGATCACTTATGTGTGAAGATTGACATCATATGTGAATTCTGCAATGAAATCTACGAGAGCTTGCCCTTTAATCGCAGTGCGGGGTTAAAAATTGACGTCGAACTGACTCAACTCAACGGCCCATTTAAATAGTCGTCCTAAAGCCTCTGGTTTTTGCAGAACTTGCTTTAATAGAAAATTTGTGAAAACTTTGATGGAGTGCGCATGAAAATAAGGTCGAAGCTTCCTAGATGCAACGATGAGTGCTAATGCCAACTTCTCTATCTTTGGATATCTTGTTTCGGTATTAAGCAATCTTTTACTTATGTAATATACTGGTCGCTGTATCTTTTCTTCTTCTCGAATTAATGTTGCACTTGTCGCATATTTGGAAACAGTGAGATACAAGTATAATTCTTCCCCCAGGTTTGACTTCGACAAGAGTGGAGGATAACCTAAGTGTGCTTTTAATTCTTAAAACGCCTGCTCACATTCTTCTGTCCACTCGAACCTCTTTGAATCCTTCAGTATTTCAAAGAATGGCTGGCACTTATCCATTGACTTGGATACAATCGACTCAATGCGGCCTTCTTCCTGCTAGGCTCTACACGTCTTTGGGTTTGTGAGGGGATTGCATATCGATTAGTGCGTGTATCTTCTGAGGGTTAGCCTCGATTCCCCGCTGGTTAACCATGAACCCCAAGAACTTTCCAGATCCTACTCCGAATGTACACTTCTGGGGGTTTAGTCTCATTTGATATTTTCGAAGAATTTTCAACATTCCATCAAGATTCTTGACGTGATCTCCAGCTTTCTTCGATTTTACCAACATGTCATCAACATATACTTCCATTGTCTTGCCAATTTTTTTTGCAAACATCATATTAACAAGACGCTGATAAGTCGCTCATGCGTTGATGACTCTAAAGGGCATCTTCTTGTAACAGTACAATCCTTGGTCAGTAATGAATGAGGTAGGCTCCTCATCTAGCTCGTACATGGAGATTTGATTGTATCAAGAATACGCATCCATAAAGCATAAGAGTTCATACCCCGACGTCGTATCTACAATTTTTGGTCGCTTCTCGGAAGAGGAAAACTGTCCTTTGGGCACACTTTGTTGAGGTCAGTGAAATCGATACAAGTTCTCCACTTCCTGTTGGGTTTCTTTACTAAATCCGGGTTTGCAGGCTAGTTTGGGTAGAAAGATTCACTGATGAATCCAATTTCGAGCAGCTTCTCTACCTCTTCTTTCAATGCGACGTAGCATTCTGGATTCATGGCTCTTCTTTTTTGCTGTACAGACTTCTTCATTGTATCTATATTAAGGCGATGACACATGATATTCGGATCAATCCCCATCAAATCCGAATGTTGCCATGCAAAGATATCCAAGTTTGATTTTAGAAAAGCAATCAATGAAGCTCGCACGGGTTCTTGAAGCTTTGCTCTGATTTTTAGAGCCTTCGAAGATCTATCAATCGACAAATCTTCTAAGTCTTCTATAGGTCCAGTCTTGACATCTCCATCGACTTCTCGAGGGTTGAGGTCTTCGATTGATGTTTCGCCTGACGCTTCTCTTGATGCTTCACCTTTTAGTTAGACCATCATTGTGCGAGGTGTCACATCTTTTGTTGCGAGCTTTATTGAATTATTATAACAAGTCCTCGCTTCATATTGGTTGCCCTACACTTCGCCTACTCCATGTTGAGTTGGGAACTTTATAGCGAGGTGGTAGATTGAAGTAACTGCTCGAAGTTCCCTCAATGTTGGTCTTCCTAGTACAGCATTAAATGCAGAAGGACAATCCACAACTAAGAATTGGGTCATTACCATTGAAACCCTAGGATAAGTTCCAACGTTGACCATTAACTTAATCATACCCTTAGGCATTATGCTGTTACCAGTAAATCCGTAAAGTGGAGTGACAGCGGGTTTTAGGTCACTTTTATTTAACCCGATCTTCTTGAAGGCGTCATAGTACAAGATGTCAACGACACTTCCATTATCGACCAATACTCGCCATAGCTGCGTGCTTCCACAATTGATCTTTATGACCAACGCATCATTGTGAAGGTAATGGACCTCCCTGGCATCCTGCTCCGTGAAGTTAATATCCATATCTGGTACCCGTTGAAGCTTTTGTGGTCACTGCTCAAGATACATGACATTGGTTAATGGTTGCTGTCATGCTTCTCGTGCGTACCTATCTTGTGCCCTCTTCGAATCTCCACCAACATGTGGTCCTCCAAAAATAGTTCGCACCCCACATTAAATTTCTGGAGGTTGCTATTGGTTTTCTTCTTGCCTTTTATTGTTCTGTTTAGTGTACTGCCGCAGCCTTTTTTTAATTAATCTTTCAATTTCATCTTTTAAGGCAAAGCAGTTATTGGTATCGTGTCCAATTTCATTATGATACTGGTAGAAATTGTTGGGGTCGCGTCTCGCTTTATCTCTTTTTATTGGTTTCAGTTGACGATACTGCTTCTGCTGATTTGTGACTGCATAGATATGATCTATGGGTGCGTTTAGTTCAATATAGTTGTTGAACCTCATGGAAGCTCTTGGAATCTCCTGCTTTTTCTGTTTGGGCTGCTTCTCAGTCGATTGTACATTACTCCTTTTGTTTGACTTCTTGTTATTGTTGTTGTTGTTCGTAGTCGCATCTTTAGCAGCATCTTTTCCTCCTCCCTTTGTTGTCTTATAAAGATTCTCGCGTGAAGATTCCACCCTTAGATGTCGACCAACTCTTCGATAGAAGTCTTCAAGGGTACTACATTCTCACTCAAGTAATTCTTCCCAGAGTTTAGTCTCTGGTCATACCCCAGCCATCATTAGAGTTAAAACTCCTCTTTCAAGTGGGTTGTTAACCTTCGCCAACTCTGAGGTAAAGCAATTTAGGTTATATCGTAAAGTTTCCTCCGGACCTTGCCGAATAGCAGATAGACTGACCAGTGGAACAGTAAAATTCTTCGTAGCCTGGAATTGCCTCAAGAACGCAGTCTGAAGCTATTGCTAGGATGAGATTGAACAAGACTTGAGTCCTCGGAACCATTTCTTCACTGCTCCTGTGAGAGTTACAGCAAAGCATCTGCAACGTGCGAGATCATCGACACGATGAAGTTCCATTAGGTCGCTGAAGTGATCCATATGATCCTGCGGATTAGTTTTCCCATCAAAAGTATTTATGGTGGAAAGTTTGAACCTAGTAGGTAAGGCAGCAGCTCGAACCTCTTCGCTGAATGGCGATTGGCGATACCCATCAGCGAGCTCATCATCCTAGCCAGCAAGTGCATCTAACGCGATCCTTATTATGAACATCGACATTCGGAGGGAGAACATTCTCTCTTACTGGTGGTAGGAGTGGTCTTTGGTCATTATCACGATATAAGGTGGGTTGGTCAGGCAGGGTCTGTTGTGACCTTTGTAGGGATTCCAATGAAATAGTACGACGAGATCGACTTCGGTCGTTATGGTGTGATATGGATCGCTTCTGACTACATCACTGTTCTAGATGTTGTCTCAGGTCTGCGGGATTCTGTCGAGACTCCTTACTAATCCTTTCAAAGATGCTCCTCGATTGACGTTTTTACTCGTTGTTTAGATAATCATGATTGATGGTTGCTCTCTGAGAAGATTGTCCACGATCACGATTAGTGCTCGAACTTTTAGTAGCAGATTCTAGAGGCGAGTCTGCAACCTTGCCTTTTCCTTTAGAGGTGCGATCTCTATGACGCTCCTACCGGGCTTTATATTGGTCGCGGTTCCCTGTCTCTAGGATCTGAATTTCTCTCTCAAGTTGTTGAGTATGACATTCTCTGGAGCGTTCGTGCTGTGGTGGAGTCACCATCTATACCTCAGCAAGCCGTTGTAGAGAGTTATTAATCTGACTAGTAATTTGATGAAAGTTCACTAGTACCTCCTCCATGCGATCCTATCTCTGGACATAATTTCTGGTGCGGTCATGGCAGGCTGATCCTGAGCAGGATCTACCTGTGCAGCAGCAATGCTTTAGGGTTGGTTTTAGCTTGTTCCGGTGTTTCTGGTAGTGTTTATGGTGTTTGCCATTGTTGAAAGAAGCGGAATTGACAAACTTTTCTACTGGAATAGCCCTTCTTCTAGTGCCAATTATTGATGGAGGTTTTGTCAACAATGAATTTAGGAAATTACAAGATGTGGCTTGTGTGTTAAAAGGGTTAAATAAATCAAAGCAAGTAAAGAGATGAGAATTTTATAGTGGTTCAGCCCCAAAAAAGATGAGCTTACGTCCACTGTTTTTCACTATTTTCTGGAGAATTACAAGAGTTACGTTAAGTTTCAAAGTAAGAGTCTAAAGTACAGAGGGAGTGTGTTCAGAAAGTAGAGTCTCCAAGTTTTCTAAAGAATAATCCCCCCACAACAGCATTGAATTTCCCCTTATATAGGTGAGGATAGTTCAATGTTTCCCAATTGTGAAAACGGGTAAGTGTGTAATCAGAAAATACAATTTGAGTAATAATATAACTGGGTAATAACTTACATAAAATAATTGGTCGATCTTTTAAAGAGAAACTTTTGTTTCCCTTTCTTTGTAGATTACCCACTTGATGAAGCTTGATCTAGTTTCCTTTTCATATTAGTCGTACTTAACTTACTCGGAGGAAGTCGCACTTAACTCATTCGGAGGAGGTCGCTCTTTGATCAAGAAAATTCTCATGCGACCTAACACGTCCACTTGGTCGCTAACTTTCCCTTTTTGGTATTGCCAACATATAGATTTTAGACTGCATAACACTTCTCATCAGCTATAATCAATGGCGTCGAAGCTAATGTTCAGAACATTCTTGAAACTCTTAGGGCAAGCCATGGTGGAATCTATATATTAGTAGGAACTTTCCTGATAATGGAATTATTTCTAGTAAGTCATAACACAGGTGGTTTATTCATGTAGCTATGCTCTTTCACTTTTCTTGCTATTGAAGTTTTTGTTTGTTCAGATAGTCACTGAAGATGAGTTAGTTTGTCATTGAACTTGTTTTTTCATTTTTTTCTATAGTGCTAAGCGGTCAGCAGTTATAAGAGCATCAGATGATTTCTGCCCAAGCGATCCAGCATCACACACAATTCATACTACATCAGTTGCTTACAACACTGTTTTCCTTGGGGAATTTATGCAGCCAGATTGGAATATGTATCATGTGAGATATTTGCATACTATCATTTTCATGGTTTAAATTGCCTTTTCTTTTCTTTCTAATATTTGGATTTCATTTTGAATATGTTATAGTCTGCATTCAATGGCAGAATACCACGAAGCAGCTCGTGCAGTAGGAGGATATGATATTTATGTCAGGTATTTTCTTTGGTATCTATATCTGATGTAGTGACAAGCCTGGTCAACATGACTTTAATCTTCTTAAGAAGCTTGTTTTCCTTGATGGTTCTATCTTGAGGGCTAGACTTCCAGGAAGACCAACAAGAGATTGTTTATTTTCTGATTCTATCAGAGATGGAAAAAAGTACTTGATCAAACAGAAGTTTTTCTAGACTCATATAGCTTTTTCAGCTTTTAGCTCCACCAAGAAAAGGGCTTACATTTCCTCCAATTTCTATTTTCCTTGTACTTTACTTGTAAACTCTACTTGTACAATTTGCAGTCTTCTAAAGTTTTGGAATTTGAACGAGTTTTTGGGAGTTGTTGGAACCTTCAACTGCCAGGGCTAGTTGGTGCAAGGTTGGGAAGAAGAACCTTATCCATAATGAACATCCAGGCACATTCAAAGGGGTTCTTTTAGCTAAAGATATTGATTATCTGCACAAGGTCATGGACGACAAATGGAGTGACGATACAGTCATATTTTCCGATATTGCTGGTATAATTTGCAATTTGATATAGGTGCTTGTACTAGCTGTCATTAGTGATTCAAACTCTACTAAAAAACATGAATAGGATAATGACATGTTTTTTGCTTTTGGACGCTCAATTGCAGGGGAAATAGTCTGTCTTCTCAAGGATGCGTCATTGCTAATAACACTAAAATCCTGACAATACAAAGTGTACACAGTGGTTCCGGTGAAGCAATTCGATTAGGATGAATTATCTGGTTTGGTAACCGCTGATTTGAGAATTTCAGAGGAAGAATTGTACCTTTGGAACATAACCATCGAGCTGTAGAGTCTTATTGCCATGTATTGAAGTAGGAAAATAGTTAAAAGGTTTCTTCTCTCCGAAACATATTAGCCTGTACAAATTACAGTGTAACAAGAGATATAAAGTGAGTTAAATTAAGCCGGACAGCCAACGTTTAATAAGTCTATACAGGTTTTATATTAGGTTTAGGTTCGGCCTTTGGTTTGGCCTATATTTTTATTACGGGGCTCGTTATAGTCTACAGATCTAGTTCATATTTTATGTGGCTCTAAATGAGTTATGTTTATACAAACCAAATATGAGTCACGATGTGAGTCTAATTTCGTTATTATTTTATGTTTTAAAATATTATATATGGACCTCAAATTTATTCATATTTTTTAAAATTTGAAAAAAATTGAAAATAAACAAAAATAAGTAAATAAATAACATTAAAAACATATAAATAAAAATATTTAACTAAGATCTTTTAAAATTTTAACTAAAAAATATTTTTAAAATTATATATAGAAGGACTAAATATAAGTCTAATATGGTCTGAATCGGGTCTATGGGCCTATGACTGAGACTCAGCCCATATAATATGGTCTGAGTTGAACTAATATTATGTTTTTTCTTTAGAATATAGATCATCTCGTAAAGTCTCACTAATGTTGATATCTCTAAGTGTAACCTGGCGAAAAAATCATATTCTAAATTGAGATTTGCCAACTTACTATCACAATAAATGTAAGAGACTTTGTCTACATTTTTTTTTCCTTCTCACGTGGTTTTTCCAAGGTTGTGTTACGATCCACGAATCTTTATATCTTTTATTTTCTTTTAAAAAAAGTTGTTCTTATTAGAAACTAATTGCATGAGACACATTTTTGGAAACCTTTGTGCATCTTTAGAAAATCGCCATCTATGCATTTTTTTTTTTAAAATCCAGTCTAATGTTTTTTTTTTTAAGCCCTTTAAATATAATCAACAAACAGACAGCATATGACATGAATTATTAAATTTTAAACACAGGTCTATGGCAAGAGTAAAACGGTTGGTGGTCAATAATTTGAACAAAAAAAGGAAAGAATCATAAAAGGCAAAAAATTGTAATTATCTGTTATACAGGAAGTATAGTAATAATCACTTTTGAAAAAGAATTATAGGAATTATCTCCACTTTTATATCACTTGCCGTCTGAAAGTTGAGCTCAGATTTTTATTCTCAACATCATATTTTAGAACAACAGGGCATAAGGCAGCACGTACCACATAACTAGTATGTAATATATATATATAGAGCAAGAGAGAGAAGATAGATGGTTAAGATTTGTAGGAAAGTGTCCAATGGAAAGACAGATTACACAAACACAGAGGAAAACGTTAACTGGCCCAATGCTAACCCAAAATCTCACTCTCTCAACACCTAATATTCTCATTCCACCTATACACCCGGATTTGGGATTTCATACTTAGGGCTTCCTTCCCTAATCCATATATAATATATATATATATATATATGTATGTCTTAATCCCTGATTGAATTTCCCAGCTTCAATTCACAGCTTTAATGGCGAAGAAGAGAGTTTCAAAGACGAGGAAGACGTTGAAGCAAATTTATAACATACCCAAATGTTCTCATCAGCGAAGGAGCTCTCCGCCCAAACGCCGCACTGATTTCTCTTCCTTCTTCTGCTGCAATTCCTTCTCTCTATCCAATTCAGGTTCTTGAAAACTTTCCTTTGGACAAAATTTTGGTGATTTATCTATGTTTTTTGCTTTGATGATTGTGGCATTATGGATTTTAGGTGTTGAAATTATTGTGGGTAGTTTGATTTTGATGACTATATGATTAATTTGAATTTTGTTGAACTTGCTTCAATGGTTGCATCCCTAATTTGTTGTCTTTTAATTGAAGTACTTGACCTCCTGGTGGAATCTTTAGATCTTTTTTTCAATTATTGTAATGGTAGCTCGCATAGATTTGTTGAATTTTACCCCTGTAAAATTCGATTTTGGTCTAACTGGTTCTAGTTCATGAGAGTTGACATTGGCGTTATTTGGAAAGATCCTCATTCTCGTGGAGAATTTGATTAAAAATAGTAAGAATTGTTGTCATTAGGTGAAGTATTGGAGGGTTTTGAAATTTTGATCCATGTGATACAGCTTCATAGTCAAAGGAATGTTTGTTTTGTTGATTGTTGCCATTTATTACATGAATGGAACAAACAGTAATTGCATATTCCTTTGCCTGATAACCGAGATCAAGATCAAGTTGAATCAGTTGTGTGTTTTTGTGTATGTAGCTGCATGGCACAATACAAGTTCTATATTGCTTTTACATGGTGTTTTACTTTGACGTCCATGTAGGAAGGTTGACAGTCTGAGATTCTAAAGCTAGAGGAAAAGAAGAGCTTTTATCAGGAAACAGTGTTGTTTTAGGAAATTGACTTTTTATCCTCAAATATTTATCTTTAGGTTCCTTGTTGGGGTCATCCTGTGCTAAAGTCCTGTCCAACGACACCTCAACTGGTTTGCAAGAAAGGAATGGAGAAGGAACCGAGGTTCTGCATAGTTCTTTGGTTCGATGCAGCAAATCTGAGGACGAAGGATTCTTCTCTAACTCCACAGACGCTTCAGTTCTAGAAGTTGAATTAGTTGACCAAAATGCTCTCATGGACTCTCGTGATTATAGGTTCTAGTCGTAATGCAATGATCTGAGAAGATGTGTCAGTTTGAGTCCTCTATATTTCAAGTAATGCTTTTATCTTACTTTATGTAGGGAAGTTGGAAAAGACTCTAGTGATGTTTTAGGGACATTGGATTACAGCTCAAAGAAATCCCATGTTGCTGAAACAAAGGTTCTCCTTGTATCTCCAACTAGTGTTGCATGTATGGAAGCACACAAAATGCGGGGGTCTGCTGAGGTATATTATATTCTCACACCCTAGCTTGTTTAAGCGGTATTTCAAACTTGTTTTATGTTGCACTGATAATTTTTCAAGTCTTTCTCAAGAATAAAAGTTTCCATGATTTCAGTTTTAGAAACTCTATATGAAATTGGATATGGGAGTTAAAAGAAAATTGAGGTTTGATTGTGTTACTTCTATCAACACAGTTTTGGATTTTTATGCTCTATTGCATCGGCACCTGATTGCAGGACTTACAACAACGTGAACACGCGGTATTGAGCAGTGAGGAGTTGGTTAAGGGAACTGCTGCTTCTAATCACTCAGATGAACTGGACCTTTCATCTGGTATGCATATGTTTTGTCTTCTTTGATGCTTTATGTTATCAATCGTGTCTTAAAAAGGCCTGTAAGAATCTATATGAATCCATGAAAGAAGTATCACACCTTAAGAAAAGAAATTGATTTCCCCACAAAGAAGAATAGAATTGAAAGCAAGTCCTACATGAAGACTGTTGATTTGTAAGTCTTGCAGAAAAGGGAAGTTGTGACATGCAGCAATTTCTTTTTTTTCACCTTCTTTTAGAAGACTCGGGACTTCGCATTGTTAAAAACGATGGCATACTATTCTCATGCTCGTCTTTTGATTTTGTCACCACAGATAAATCTGCTTTGTCGGTTTCAAGCAGAACAGAGTATGATATTCTTGAAAAAGGCAGAGGCAAGAGGGAACGTAAGCCTAAACTTCACTTTGATGTAAGTTACTATCACCAAATTTCAGTACCACTATGAGTGAATCACTTTCATGTTGTTTCTTTTATTTATGAACAGGAATGCATTCTTTTGCAGGACATTACATTTTCACTGAAACCGGAAAGGAAAGTTCGTCGATTTAGGATAATGCGCTACCTTGGTCTTACACCTCCAGTTGGTTCTCCCTTCTAAGCTACTCACTTGAGAATTGCTTCCTAAGGACCTGAGCAGTGCAGATTTTAATGTCTATATATTCTTTTCTGGTTTCGAAGGTGTATAATATTTCTTGCTTATGCTTGTCAGGGTCGCTGGGTTATCTAATTAGTTTGGGTCTGTAAAGAATAAAATGTTAATTTATTGAAGCTAATAGGTATTTGTTCATACAGTTGTAAACCTTTGGGTTGACTTGATAATTTTTGAATTAGCATAAACTTCATAGAACTGGATAATCTTGAAATTGAAAGTTTTCATGAAATTTCATTATGCATTTCTGCAATGCAATGCTGCATGAAAATTTGATTTTTTTTTTCCTCCGAAATTGAAACCCTTGACATAATTGTCAATAATATTCAATATTGTCATGTACGAACACTTGCATAACTTTAAAAAAAAAAAAGTCTGATGCTATTTTTTTTTTTTGGCCTGATTTTTATCAGGCACTATTATATTAATGTATTTGATCATTTTATTATTCGGTGGACTGTATTTTCTGGGAAAAATAAATAAGGGAGGGGTAAGTATTATTATTATTATTATTGTTTGAGGAGTAATATTACTGAGTTTTAACTGTGTAAGGGAAGAAATTATTATTTTAAAAAAATCATGGAAATTTAGGTAATTGGGTTTCGAGTAAACGACGTCGTTCACATGAGTTTAGTTGTTGCCATCCAACGGCGCCATTTCGATGTAATTGAATATACTTTAATTTTCCAATCTCTATTGGCCGTCGATTGGTTACATCTTACGGTAAAGAAGTACTCAATCCGTGTCAACCAATTTCCACCAATAACATCCCTTCCCTCCACACCAACTATATATACTTGCGCAAATCCCCCCTTCGGCCAAAAACCAAAACCAAAACCAAAACTGAATTAGCCGACTCTCCCGCTTCACACTCACATGAAGAAGCCCGCGGAGAAGGCCCCAGCGGCGGAGAAGAAGCCCAGGGCCGAGAAGAAGCTCCCGAAGGACGCGTCCTCAGCCGGAGATATCAGCAAGAAGAAGAAGAAGAAGAAGAAGAAGGCGAAGAAGAGCATGGAGACCTACAAGATCTACATCTTCAAGGTCCTGAAGCAAGTTCATCCCGACATCGGGATCTCGAGCAAGGCCATGGGGGGGAACATGAACAGCTTCATTAACGATATCTTCGAGAAGCTCGGTCAGGAGGCCTCGAGATTAGCCAGGTACAACAAGAAACCCACCATTACGTTTCGCGAGATCCAGACTGCCGTGAGGCTCGCTCTGCCCGGTGAGCTTGCTAAGCATGCCGTTTCTGAGGGCACTAAGGCGGTTACCAAGTTTACTAGCTCTTGAGCTCTTGGAACAATTTTTTTAGGGTTTTCTTTTTAAAAAAAATTGTTAATTGTAATTTTCTTTTGGTTATTTTCTTTGTAAATGAAAATGTTTAGATGTAGTTTTTCTTTTACTTGAAAGGGTACTTTCCGGGAAAATAATAAATTGCCTCGAAATCTTGTTAATACTCGGAAGAAACTACAACAAACTCATGAAGCCAAGTATGTCGTTTTTTTATTCAATCGACAGGAAAAAGTATGACAGTTAAAAATGACAAATCATTAATTAAAATGAACGTCTTGATTACAAATGACAATGGTCTTAACTTAGCTTTTTCCAGAATTGCAAAGTTTTAAGTTATAAACTTGGCCATGTTTGGTAATTATTTATTTAAATAGTTTTTTATTTTTTCAATAAAAAATAGAAATATTTTTCAAAAGTATGTTCAGTAAAATTATTTTTAGTTTTTGTTTCAATTTGACAATAAAATTTTTAAAATTTTGAAAACAAAAATTTCTTATTTTCAAACTGTTTTTAAATAATTTTATAAAAATGTTAGTATCAAAATTCAAATACATCTAAATTCATATTATCATTTTTTTAAATTTTTTTTTTTTTTTTTTTTCACATGTGAGATTTATATTATTTTATAAAATAAATTTTTTATCATTTTTTTAAATTTTTTCTCTCATTATTATTTCTTTTGTCATTAGCTCTCTAATCTCACGTAAAAGTGATATTTTTTCAAAATATTTTTTAAAATTATATTTTTTAAAATATAATTCTAAAATTTGATAATTTTTTTTTCAAAAATATTCTAAAATATTTAGAAAAATATTACTTTTCAAAGTTTTATTTTGAAAAATTCTGCTTATAAAATTTATTTAGATAAATATCACTTTTTTATCTCTCCTATTTTCTCTTTCTTTTTTCCTTTATTACTCTCCTTTTTTATTTTCACTTTCAAAAGTAAAAAGTGCTAGTTACCAAAAAATACAACGTTATTATCAAATACATTTTCTTTTTGAAATGCAAAAAATAAAATAAGAAAAAAATACTTTTATTTTTGTATTTATAAAAACAAAAAGTAAAAACGTTATCGAACAACACCTTTAAGTATATGTTGTTGTCATATTGAAACGACAACTGAGTTTTTACCAAAGTCGTTTGATGTGATAAGCAACGACAAAATTTTGGATAAAAGTGGTACAGATGTAGATGTTGAGAACCAGTCAATTTATTAGATAACGACGTCTGTAAACTTGAAAAACAAAAGATGTCATTTGTACTTAACGACGGCAAGATAAAGATGTCGTTTTGCTATCAGCAAAGGGGAGAAATGTGGTTGGTCTTTGAGAGGAAGTTTATTATGCA
>JXTB01000611.1:57337-67785 GCA_002914805.1 Parasponia andersonii | reverse complement strand
TGCAAATTTTTGATAATTTTTACATGACAAATACCATTCATGTTGCTTGGATTCAATATTTAGATTTTGTAACTTCGTCATTTTGCATATTTAAGCATGATTTTTTATCCTATGTTATTATGAGAACAAATTTGGATGAAATCACATATAAGATTCTTGTAAATTTTCAATAAATGTTTTGTTTTGCTTTATCCTTTATGAACATCTATTTCTTATGGTTGTTTAAACTTGAATAACATGTCATGTTTGTATTGGATACTTATTACTGGTTACTTATTCATGTTTTTACTATGTATTTATTAATTGGTATCAATCTTATCCTTCATGTTTATGCAATTTTTTGATGATATCAAAAGGAAGAGAAGAATGTGTTTTGATTTATTGCTTTATTGGCATAGTTTTTGTTTGTATCAAATTTGGTTATTCTTTTTCTTCAAATATAATTAGTAATTTTTTTTAAAGAATAATTGGTATCCATAAATAATTAGTATCTATAATTGATATCTCTCATATATGATTGATCTTTTCTTACTTTGGTTATTGACATTTCGATTATAATTCATATATTGAGAGAGAGCATGTTTATAATTTTCTTATGCTAAATGGTCATATATATTATGAATGCATCCTTTTTGATATGGTTTCTATAGTTTGATTTAGAGCTGTCATTTTTTGAATGTATCACTTATGTTAAATTCGTCATTATCATTTTTGCATAAATTGTGATATGCTCTTTATAGTTAAATAGAAATAAAGAAAAAGAAATTATTTCACTAATGTGCTTTAATGATTTGAATTTTCTTCTCTATGCTTTGCGATGATTATACTTAGAGAAATAAATTTTTGAACAAGTGAAATATTAAGATTTAAAGCTTTCATGTTCTTGATTTGATGTAACTTCTCTATTTTAAGTATGCTATAATTGTCATACTTATTATTAATAGAAGAAGTTTTGCTAAAAATTAGAAAGAATACTCTTGTTTTCACTTTGACATCATATTGCTGTTTAATCTTATGTTTGGTATTGTTAATCTTATTTTGAAGATTGTTCATGTAAAAACTCGGATTTTGGGAGGGTAATTTGGACAATTTATCAATTTTTTGGATATAATATTATGGGGATTAAATTATAAAAGCTTTGTGCAGAAGGATTAAATTGTAATTTTTGGGGGACTAGATTGATAAAGATTTGAAATTTGGAGATTTATGTGTAATTTTTGAAAAATTGTACAGCCCTATAAGACAGGGCCATGTGCCCTGTCTCTTTCTTTTCTCTCTCTCTTTTCTCCTCGATCTCTCTCTCTCTCTCTCTCTCTCTCTGCGTTTCTCGGCCGCACACCACCGGAGGAGCAGCCGCACCGCTCCGGCCATCGTCAGCCCACGCCACCGACCGGCGAAGGTTCCCCGTGCCGTGCCGAAGGTCCGCCGGCCCTCGCCAGCCACTACCGACGTCTGGTTCGCCAGAAAACCTCCATCGAAGCCGTTGGGGCCGTTTCAGATTTTTGCCCACCGATAACGATTCCGACAACCATTCGACCCCCAACAGTCCCATTGGATTCATCTCGTCTCAAGGATCATCAAGGTATATATATCTCAACCCCATTTTCCCTAGATTGAAAGTTGCCATTTTTGGATATTTTGAGTTTAAGTTTGACTTTTTGATCCGGCCGTTAGATTGTGTTTTTGTTGTCATTTTTGGATTGTACTCGAAAAATGAAGAAGTTTGATATATATATTGCCTATGTTTGGTGACTGATACAGAAATCGAAATCGGACGGCTAAGATTTGCCTCGTTTTGCATGCCACCGGCCTAGTGTAGACCCGGACCCGAATTGGACAAATTATATGTCTAACCTCGCTATTTTGGGTACTAGGAATTCAGCGAAGAGGTCCGTTTATGGAATTGACGCTTCGGTGAGAAGTTGGTTTTTCGCAAGAGGATGATCGAGGGTTTGGAATTGGTTCCCGACCCTCTGGGCGATCGTCAACGACACCTTGAGGATTCGATAGCGTGGTATTGCTATTGGAGTGAGGTAGATATTCAATTATCAGTTTGGATTATATATATATGTATGTTTTGAACTAAACTAACCATGCAGGAATTTCCCATCACTAAAATGTTTTCGATCAGGGTAGTTGTTTTTCCTACTGGGCATTTTATGCTCACCCCCCTACCTTCTTCTTCAGGTAGTGTCCAGTGTAATCTTGGTGATCAAGAGGAGTAAGAGGTCATCTGGATTTTCAGTTCGTCTCTTGGTAATGCTAGGAGTTTGTTGTCGTAGTCTTTGGACTATTTGGGTTTTGTATTAGTATTGAACTAAGATTACTGCTTTCTATTTTGTCTGCGAACTTATGTATGCTATTCTGGTATTTGACTTTTGTTGTGGATGATGGTGATGCTTGGGCTTATATTTGACTTCGTGATTTTTAATTATTATTCAGTCTATGTTTAATGGTGTATACAAACTGTGGGAGTGGTTCACGGGATGGAATTCTGATTATTTTATTTAAATGGACCGTTTTTTTATAAAAACTAGAACTTTTGACACTTTTCAAATAAATCAAAGAATTTTCCACCTTTGTGAAATTCCCCTTCTGCCACTGGCCTGAGTTTTGGGTCGTGATAGAAATTTTTGGTATCAGAGTTTTGAGTTTAACTACTCGGACGTATAACCATTAAACTAGATTGAAGTTGTTTTTATGACAAGCATGCATCATTATCTCACAAATAGTTTGGCATATTGTTTCAGACTCGTAAGGATGCCTCCTAGAAGAGTTCTGAGGCACCAGCCGGGTGTCGAACCTCCTCGTTCGGATTTCACTCATCTGATTGAGGTAATGTAGCAGGCATTCGTCTAGATGAGCAATCCAGACTATCAGCCTCCAGCTCCGAGGTTACGTCAGTTGGATCAGGCTGATCATCTCCAGTGGTTTATGCGTCTCCAGCCATGGCAGTTTGATGGGAAACCAGAAGCTCTCACGGCAATTGCTTGGCTGCGTGAGATGGAGAGGTACTTTCAGGCCCTTGATACTCCGGTTGAGTTTTGGGCTGTGTTTGCTGTTGCCCGTTTAATGGGAAGTGCCATTCGTTGGTGGGAAATAGTGGAACGGATGCAAGATGTAGTGGCTTGACTTGGAAAGGCTTTGAACGGATTTTAAGGCCCAGCATGCCATTGAGGATCAACAGGATGAAGTTGTGAACTGATTTGAGACGTTGATTCAAGGTAACAGAACGGTGAATGAGTACCTGATAGAGTTCACTGAGTTGGCAAGTGTTGCTCTTGGACCGGGTACAAGCGAGAAGTATCGAGTTGCCAAGTTCAGGAGTCGTCTAAATCGGAACATTTTCAACAGGATTGGAACTCAGACCTTCCGTACTCTTCCTGAGATTGTAGTGGCTGCCCAGCGGACAGAGACCATCGAAGAAAGTTTGGATTCCAAGAGGAACTAGTGGAGAGGTAATGACAGGAAAGCCACCAGAAGGAACCATGGGCAGTGGTCAGCCCAGGGTACTCCAAACAGTGGGAGCTCGAACAGCAGTGGTTCTTCAGGGGTGGCAGAGGCAGTCTGTATGGAGGATGTTTTGTTTGTGGTCAGTTGGGACATCGAAAGAAGGAGTGTCCCAACCGTCTGCAAAAATCTCCTCTTTCTCAGGGAGGACTGAAGAGGAGCCAGTCCGATCTGTTTCTTATCAGAACACTCAAGCAAGGCAACAACATTCACAGGGTGCTTCGCAGGCTTTTACTTCCCCTCAGCCTTATCAGCATCAGTACCACCCTCAGGGTTTTACTCAAAACTTTCAGACTCCTCAGGCCTCAAGGATTCAGGGTGGTTGTGGATATAGCAATAGTGGTCCAGGATCCAGCAGTAGCTGTCCTGGTCAGGGGAGAGGCAACAAGGGGAAAGGGAAGGTGACTAGCCAAGCCTATGCTTTTACTGGGGAAGATGACACTCAGGATCATACTGGCTGAGGTGTTATTGACGGTATGATCCTTTTTTCACACTCTTGGGCATATATTTTGTTTGATACTGGTGCATCCCATTCATTCATATCCTTATTGTTTGCTCAACTATTAGGGTTGGAATTTTCTGATTTGGATTATGTATTGACATTGGGTACACCTTTGGGAGGAGTAGCTGATATGTCTAGTGTGTGTAAGTCTTGTCGGGTTATGATTGGTGATAGGAAGCTTCTTATTGATTTAATTGTGTTGCCGATGGGACAGTACAACGTAATACTCGATATGGATTGGTTGTCGAAATATCGAGTAGTTGTGGATTGTCGTACGAAGCGGGTGACTCTTTCTCCTAGTGATGGATATCCTATTGTCTATCAGGCTAGGATGAGCCCGTTGAAGCCTAGTCCTATTCTGAAAGCGTGCATGGGTAGAAGGAAGAAAGTTGAGTGTTATAGGAACTTGTTTGCCATGGATGGCGAGGTGAGGACAGACGATCAAGACCTATGGATTCCGGTGGTGTGTGAGTATTCGGAGGTATTTCCTGAAGATATACTAGGGTTACCACCTGATAGGGAGATCGAGTTTTGTATTGAACTAGTTCCTAGAGCTTAGCCAGTTTCTATTCCAGCCTATCACATGGCACCTGCTAAGATGGAAAAATTAAGAAAACAGTTGGACAATTTGCTTTCCAAGGGCTTTATTCGCAGTAGCAATTCTCCTTGGGGTGTTTCTATCTTGTTTGCGAAGAAAGCTGATGGTTCGTTGAGACTTTGTGTGGATTACCGGAAGTTGAATTAGTTGACAGTGAAGAACAAATATCCTTTGCCAAGGATAGATAAGTTGTTTGATCAACTCGGTGGTTCAAGGTTCTTCTCTAAGATCGATTTGAGATCGGGTTATCATCAGTTGAAGATAAGAGAGGATGATAAACCTAAGACAGTATTCAGAACTCGATATAGTCATTTTGAGTTTCTGGTGATGCCATTTGGTTTGACAAATGCTCCTATAGCATTTATTGATCTCATGAATCAGATTTTCAAGTTGTTTTTGGATCGTTTTGTGGTTGTGTTCATCAATAACATCCTGGTGTATTCTAAGACTTGAGAAAAGTATGCTAAACATCTGGGGATAGTACTCAAGACCTTGAGAGATCATCGGTTATATGCCAAGAAATCGAAGTGACTTTTGGATGTCAGAAGTGAAGTTCTTGGGTCATGTGATTTCTCATGGAGGTATTTCAATCGATCTCGCTAAGATTGAAGCTGTTCTAGAATGGGTAAGATCGAGAAATGTGACAGAGGTACGTAGTTTCCTTGGATTGGCAGGCTACTACCATCGTTTTGTGCAAGATTTCTTGAGTATTTCTTTGCCTTTGACGAAGTTGACTAGGAAGGATGTTAAGTTTGTTTGGGATCACAAAAATGAAGAAGCTTTTGTCAGGTTGAAGCAGAGTTTAACCACTACACCTATTCTTACTATTTCTAACAGTAACGAGTCTTATGTGGTGTATACCGATGCTTCGAAAATGGGTTTGGGATATGTCTTGATGCAGAATGGTCGAGTTGTGGCTTATACTTCTCGTCAGTTGAAGCCACATGAGAGGAACTATCCCACCCATGATCTAGAGCTTGCAGCAGTGATCTTTGCTTTGAAGATTTGGCGATGTTACTTGTATGGTGTGAAGTTCGATATATTCTCCGATCATAAGAGTTTGAAGTATCTCTTTACTCAGAAGGATTTGAACTTGAGACAGCGAAGATGGGTTGAGTATATAGAGGATTATGACTTCGACTTATAATATCATCCTGGTAAAGCCAATGTTGTAGCTGATATACTGAGTAGGAAGCCTCATAGTACACTAGCTGCACTGGTGTTTTAAGATTGGAGGAACTCGGTTGTGATTGGTGACTACAACTTCCAGTACTTCGAGAATGAAGGAGTTGCTTACCTGAGCAATATTGTAATTTCACCATCTCTTCTCTAGACTGTCTAGCAGAGTCAGTGGTAAGACAGGAAGTTGAGAACAATCTGGAACCGGCTTCAAAATGGTGAGCAGTTAGATAGTTGGAGCACTAACAGAGAAGGGTTTTTGCTTTTCAGTAAGAAGTTGGCTATAGCTGATGACCCTTATTTTCGAGAAACCATTCTAACTAAGACTCACAAATCAAGATTCACATTACATCTGGGTAGTACCAAGATGTACCGGGACTTGAAGTGGCAGTATTGGTGGAAAGGGATGAAGAACGATGTAGCTACTTTTGTGGCTAAGTGTTTGACTTGTCAGTAAGTCAAGGCTGAATACTAGAGACCAGCTGGATTACTTCAGCCGTTGCCAATTCCAGAATGGAAGTGGGACAAGATCACGATGGACTTTATGACTAGTTTGCCGAAGACCTTGAGGAAGAATGACGCAGTTTGGGTGGTAGTCGATCGGTTGACGAAGAGTGCTCTCTTTATACTAATCCGGATGGACTACTCTCTTACTAAGCTCAGTAAACTATATATGGAGAGCATCATACGCTTGCATGGTGTGCCTTCAAGTATAGTATCTGACAAAGATCCAAGGTTCACTTCTAAGTTTTGGAGAGCCTTGCAGAAAGCGTTGGGTACGCAGTTGGATATTAGTACGGCTCACAATCCTGAGTCAGATGGTCAGTCTGAAAGGACCATTCAGATTCTTGAGGACATGCTACGTTGTTGCATACTGAACTTTGGTGGGAACTGAGATGATCATCTTCCTTTGGAGGAATTTGCTTAGAATAACAGTTACCAGACCAGTATGGGTGTGGCTCCATATGAAGTGTTATATAGGAGGCCGTGTAGATCGCCTTTGTGTTGGGTAGAAACCGAAGAGCGTGTTACTCTTATACCTGAGTTGATTAAAGAGACTACTGAGAAGATCAAGGGTATCCAAAAGAGACTCAAAGAGATTCAGAGTCGCAAGAAGAGTTATGCTGACCTAAAAAGGCGTGAGGTAGAGTTCGATACTGGTGATTCTGTATTCCTTAAAGTGACTCCAAGGCGAGGTGTTATAAGGTTTGGAGTTAAGGGTAAGCTTGCTCCAAGGTATATTGGTCCCTTTGAGATCACTAAGAGAATTGGACCAGTGGCGTATCGCCTGAATCTACCTGTACAGTTAGGTCATGTGCATAATGTGTTTCATGTGTCGATGTTAAAGAAGTATACACCGGACCCATCTCATGTTGTTCAGTACGTGCATGTACCGATCTAAGAAGATGTGTCCTATGAAGAGCAGCCTAGTCATTTGTTGGCTAGAGAGTTGAAGGTGCTTCGCAACAGAGAGATTCTAATTGTCAAGGTGCTTTGGGAACATCACAAAGAAGACGAGGCTACTTGGAAACTTAAGACGGAGATGTACAAGAAGTACCCTCATTTGTTTGACTTTCAGTTAGAAGTTATACTGTAATTAAACCTTGACTTGTACTTTGAATTTCGGGACGAAATTCTTTTAAGGAGAAGAGAATGTAAAAATCTGGATTTTGGGAGGGTAATTTGGACAATTTACTAATTTTTTGGATATAATATTGTGGGGATTAAATTGCAAAAGTTTTGTACAGAAGGACTAAATTGTAATTTTTGGGGGACTAGATTGATAAAGATTTGAAATTTGGGGACTTATATGTAATTTTGAAAAATTGCACAGCCCTATAAGACAGGGCCACGTGCCCTGTCCTTTTCTTTTTTCTCCCTCTCTTCTTTCTCTTCTCCTCGATCTCTCTCTCTCTCTCTCTCTGCGTTTCTCGGCCGCGCACCATCGGAGAAGCAACTGCCCCGCTCCGGCCGTCATCTGCCCGTGCCACTGATCGGTGAAGGTTTCCCGTGCCGCGCCGAAGTTCTGCTGGCCCTTTCCAGCCGTCGCCGATGTCTGGTTCACCGGAAAGCCTCCATCGAAGCCGTTGGAGCCTTTTCGGATTTTTGGCCACCGGCGACGATTTCGGCCACCATTTGACCCCCAACCGGTCCTGTTGGATTCGTCTCGTCTCAAGGATCTTCAAGGTATATATATCTCATCCCCATTTTTCCCGGATTGAAAGTTGCCATTTTTGGATATTTTGAGTTTAAGTTTGACTTTTTGATCCGGCCGTTGGATTGTGTTTTTGTTGTCATTTTTGGATTGTACTCAGAAAATGGTGAAGTTTGATGTATATATTGCCTATGTTTGGTGACAGGCACGGAAATCAAAATTGGATGGCTAAGATTTGCCTCGTTTTGCATGCCACTTGCCCAGTATAGGCCCGGACCCGAATTGGACAAATTATATATCTAACCTAGCTATTTTTGGTGCTAGGAATTCAGTGAAGAGGTATGTTTGTGGAATTGAAACTCCAGTGAGAAGTTGGTTTATCGCAAGAGGACGATCGAGGGCTTGGAATTGGTTCCTGACCCTCCAGGTGATCGTCAATGAAACCTTGAGAATTCGATAGCGTGGTATTGTTATTCAAGCGAGGTAGGGATTCAATTACCTGTGTTTTATATCATTTTCGAATAAAACTTATTTTCTGCAACATATGAGAACAAATGTGATTTTTGGTTTCTCGAATATCTGTGATGGGAATTGGTTGTATGAGATATATACTGTATTGCTCTGTGAATTTTCTGAATGCAGGTTATTTTGGGTATATTAAAAATAGGGCCGTTATGCTGCCCGTTTTTCTATAAAAACCTAGTACACTAATTTTACTGAAAAACTAGAGCACGCTTATTTTTACACTTCAGTTCTGTATTGCACGTGTCATAGGATCATACATGAGCACTGTGTTAGCATCGTGGGTTACAGTGTGGTGCTACATGCCCCACCGTCTGTGAAAGTCCGTAAACTCACGCGGGGTTTTGTTACTTTTGATTACCTCCCTATTTGGCAGGCATAGGCAATTCGGTTACCCCTCCATGTTTGGTAGGTGACACATGGGTGTCCCTTCTGGGTATGGGCTTAGGTATCAGGCAGGTTGTTAGGCATACTTAGTGCCATTATCTTGGGTTTCCACAGATGAGAGGATGATAGCTCATGTGTATGGGTTGATTTATGTCATGTGCATATGGATTGAATAGTTTTGATTACACTACTTTTACATATATATGGATTTCTGGTTAGGATTATATATATATAACTAACCACGCAGGAATTCCCCATCACTAAAATGTTTTCGATCAAGGTAATTATTTTTCCTACTGGGCATTTTATGCTCACCTCCCTACCTTCTTCCTCAGGTGGTGCATAGTGCGATCTTAGTGATCGAGAGGAGTAAGAGGTCATCTAGATTTCAGTTCATCTCTTGGTAATATTAGGAGTTTATTGTCGTAGTCTTTAGATTATTTGGGTTTTGTATTAGTATTGAACTAAGATTATTGCTTTCTATTTTGTCTGCGAACTTATGTATGCCATTATGGTATTTGACTTTTGTTGTGGATGATATTGATGCTTGGGCTTATATTTGACTTCATATTTTTAATTATTATTCAGTCTATGTTTAATGGTGTATACGAACTATGGGAGTGGTTCACGGGATAGAATTCTGATTATTTTATTTAAATGGACCAATTTTATAAAAACTAGAACTTTTGATACTTTTCAAATAAATCAAGGAATTTCTCACCTTTGTGAAATTTCCCTTCTGTCACTAGCCTGGGTTTTGGGTCGTGACAGTTCAATTCTTGATTCTTCCATATTTTCTTATTTTTTTTACTTGTCATACTATTTTTCATATGGGGAGAAAATTGTTTGTATGTTATTCTTTCTTATGCTTTTGTTATATATTCAACTTGAGAGAGTAATATCGTGAATTAATGTGGAGAGAATCTTATTTTAAATAGATAGATTGGTTTTTATGATATATATATATATATTTTTATCTTTTTAATGATGTTTATAAATATGAGGATAAAAAGATTTATTCATGAGTATACATATCTTAGAAGTGAGAAATTTGTTTGGCACATATTTTTTTTTTATATTTTCTCATAATATGCTTATAATGTTTAATTGAGTTAAAAATGAAGAGCAAGTCCCTTTAACTTTATCAAGCATATTTTGAGATGGAGCTTAAAATATGGTAAGGATGAAGGTAAAGTTGTCAAATTATATTTTCATATCCTTATTACGTATTTTCATTTATCACGTAATTCAATATTTGTCATCATTAAAAAGAAGGAGATTATTGAGAAATTGAGGCTATAATCTTACTCACTCTTATTTTGAAGATAACAAATATTTGATTTAGTACTACTGATTTACTTTGAGTGTGTTATAAAATAGCTTTAAAAGTTCTAACTCAAGTTAATCAAGCTTGAAGATGGATGGAAAAAAGCTTGAAGACAACGATCAATAATATAAGACTTGGACTAGCAAGAGATTAAACACTTAGTTCTTATACTTGAATACTTGTTTACACATAATATAATCTTAATGGCTCAAATTTTTCTAAAATTAGAAATTTTCAAAACAAAACTATCAAACCTATTTATATCCAA
>JXTB01000611.1:33648-48086 GCA_002914805.1 Parasponia andersonii | reverse complement strand
AGTAACTGCCACCTCGTGCTTACCTGAAACTAACATTTTGGAAAATGCTAGAAATGGTTTCTATACATTAAATAAAAGCTATTTGAAGTTTTAAATGCACAGTCAATTTGGCTCCGAAAAGCATGAAAAATGCATTTTACCGAAAAACTACTATTTGACTAAGTTATCAACAGATATGATTTTAATGCATGTTCGTATAGTATTACTATTCATAAATGTATTCTTTGTCCCTTTCACACACCAAGCTCTCTCTCTTTGAGGGTACTGAGCCTTTACACTGTATGGGAGCCCTTCCACAAATATTAGTACAATAATACAGATCATTTAACAATCAGAATGAGTAATTTACCATGAAAGTGATACTAGTTGCTTGATATGTCTATTATGCAATATGAATATATTTATTATTGGCTTATTATGTATGTGAGAATCTTGGGCATCACACGTACAAACCCTTATGGCACTCCTTAAATACTTGAAAAACCAATGCCAAGATGAGTTATTCCCTGAATCACTGATGTTAAAGCCTAGAGGGAAAATATGATTATCTGCATTCTTTGTAGATGCAATGAATAGTATACCATGAAAATGCGATGTCAAAAAAGTCGTATCAACTGATATAACTGGCCTATAATGATGCCAATCTTTAATAGAAGCTCCAAACGCTATGAAAAGATATAAGAAATTCTCATATTTATTAACTTCATAATCAGTATATGAACCTACATGAAAAAAAAAAATCACATACTGGTTCAGTAAGTATATATACACATATACCGAGTTATAATATCCATGTATCAAACATGAAAAACCATATTCTACCAAAAATCAAAACATATTGGTTCAAGGTATATATATATGTACTACGTTATAATATCCATATAACAAATACAAAAACCATATGCAATTAGAAATCAGAACACATACTTATTCAGTAGGTACATATATACATATACCCAATTATAACATCCATGTACCAAAGACAAAAAATAACATACAATCAAAAATCAGAACATATATTGGTTTAGTTGGTACATTTATATGTACTAAGTTACAAAAGTCATGTACCAAACACGAAAAAATATATACTAAAAAAAAATCAGAATAGAAAAACGAACATACTTGGGTTCGAACTCTTTAAAGTTATCAGGTATGAGAGAATCAAACATTAAAAGTCCTCCAGATGACCATTAACAACAATATAAATAAGTTCCCGAGCAGTCCAAACTTTAAAATAGCTAATGTTTATATGATACTCCATACGCATATAATCAATAATGTCTTGGGAAATCACTCGTATATTGTTATCTTTCTTAATTTTATTCAAAATATACTCACAAATAAGTTTGCTAGTCGCATGTCTGTATTCATAGACAACAATATCTAATGAGTAAGTATACCCACTAACATACTTACGAATGATCCATAAGCCACCTTGTCTACACCTAGAAGTGTGAAGTGACCATGAACAACTTAAACCAACACATGTAATTCAAAGCGTATCTGGGCTAGACTTTACTATTTTATACTCAAAATTCTTTTTCATTGCAAATAAACTCAAGGCCTTTTGCAACATCTTCTTATTAGCAAACATATATTTTTCCTTCAGCTCGTCCAAGTTATTTGGGTCCACTAAATAACCTTCCACATCATCAAAATTAGGAGAGTTGCTAAAAGTTAGAGTCAAAATGGAAGAAATAATAGAATTTCCAGCTTTGTGGGAGGAAGGACCAACCTTAAATATCCTTGTTGAACTATTATATTTAGAAGATGAACCAATATCAAGAACACATATTCCACTCCCTAAAGAAGATGAACCAACCTCAACTACACATAAATCTCCACTTAAAAAAGATGAACCGTACTCATCAATAGATGAACCACTCTCTAACGAAGATGAACCAATAGGACCAAAACTAAGTATGCTCATATTTATATCTTCTAAAGGTACCTCATCATAAGTAATGATGAGTGGGTACTTCGTAGCATTATCATCCTTTGCTATATACAAAAACCAAGCTAATCCACTATCACTCTTAATCTCCAAAGATTATTCCTAGAACCATCATAATCTATGTCAACAAACAAAGGAATTATATGTCTCAATCTATCAAGACCTAAATAAAGCTCTTTGAAAAGAAATTCAACAAATTCTAAATACATTGCCCATTCTTTAACTAAAGAACCAACGAGTTTAAAATTAACATATTTTTTATTCTCATCCCAACGACCATCATAACGAATAATAATAGGTATCATTGCCATCTCTATAATAACAAAACAAATAATTAACAAAAATTCAGTAGTAACAACACAAAATAACAAAAAAGAAATAGTACATAATTCTCGACACAACATAAATAAACATATATACAAAAAGTCATGTAAGTGGAAATGAGAAAAGATAGAAACAAAATAATAAAATAACAAAATATCGAATATCTAAGGAACCTAGTATATAACCTCATATACAATGGCAAAAATTTCATATACCAAACTTAAAAATTAATAAACCTCAAAGTGTAAGAACAAGAGCTAGAAACAAAATAACAGTATCATATACTTAATGAAATGAATCTAGCATATAACTTCATATACCATGACTAAAAATTCATTATGTAAGAGCACACAGAAAGAAAATAAAAAAAAATCCAATATCTCAATATAATGAATCTGATTCTGGTATATAACCTCGTTTACCATGACAAACCACTTATATATCATGACCAAATATCTATCAACCAAACAACAAAATAATTGACATGGTAATCAACAATAACCACATAAAAGAAATACTATATACCACGACAAAAAACACATATACAAAGACCAAAATATTATGAACCAAATAAGAATATTAAATATTTTCACCACCCAAAACAATAGAACAATAGTAGCATATACTACCAGAAAAAATAAATATACCACTATAATAATAATACATACCACGACAAAAAAGTAATAAACCATTATTAATTACATAGTATAATTCTAAAAAAAATACATCCATTAGAAAAAAAAAACAAGAATTAGACTTAAAATTAACAATAATCATAACATGAATTAGAAGCACAAATGAAAATCACCAAAAATATACACAATATAATTAAACACAAAAAATATAGATATGATTTAAAAAAAAAAACCATAATCAAGTAAACAATACATACCTAACAAGATAAAATCCAAAGTCAAAATCGACTAATCCAAAGGAAGAAATCGACTAAATTGCTAGAAAAGAAGAAACAAAACCAGAAAAATACCGTGAAGACGAAGATGAGCCCAAAAATGCTGGAGAAAAAGAAAGAACAAAAACCACGTCGGAAAACAATGCCTCTCGTTGGAGATGAGAGAGAGAACGAAAGATTCGGAAAATTCAAACGGAAAAAATTGGAAATTTTTATTGAGGGCAAAATAAGAAATTAATAATATTTATTAGCTAACAATTTTTTTAATTTTTAAACGGGTAGACATTTTGCTATAAATTAAAAAGAATGGACATCAACTAAGTCAAATTTAAAAAGATGGACATACACCACAATTTCTCCCACCCCTTTCTGTGCGGTCCAAAAGAAGTCCAATCCAACTGGGTAACTTGGCTTTGACGGAGGCCCAAAGGGAATCATCCTTGTCATCTCCATCCCCACCTTGGCAAATGGCAGCAGGGATGCGGGCCCGAACTGTCGTCGTCGTCTTCTTCTTCTTCACCTTCGCCCTTTTTTTTTAATTGGCCTTTTTCATGTAGTTTCTTTCTGTTCAAGTCTCTTCTGATCTTCTCCCATGGCGTCCTCAAGCTCAGGAACTCCTATGCCTGCACCAGGTACAATCCCCTTCAAATGTCATTCAAAGTCTTCTTTTGACGCCATCTGATCTCACAATTGTATTTTTTTGTATGGCTTTTTTTTTTTTTCTCAGAGGCCGTTCAAGTTCTGGTGTCCTTTCTCGCTGATGAATCTCCCATGGTTAGAGACGCATCCATGGTGTCTCTCAAGGATATTGCTACGCTGTACTCACTTTTCTCTCTTTATATACTTATGTGTATACATATATACACACTGTTGTGCGGTCTAAAATCCTAAGGTCGCATGAGGGTTATATGCGACCTCCTTATATGCGACCTCCTCTGTGAAAGTTATATGCGACCTCCTCCCTGATGGTTATATGCGACCTCTTCCACGGGTTTTGTGCGATCTTTTCCGTGCAGTTTGCCTTGTCAAACAGGAAACCTGTAAGAAGAGGGAAACAAGTAAATGCTGTAAAGGGAACCTACAAGAAGAGGGAAACAAGTAAATGCCATCAACAGAAACCTACAAGGAAAGGGAAACTGAAGTCTCCTATTTGTGATTAACTAGTTATCCGTTTTGAATAGTTATCCAATTATATTGTTTACGTTATCCAATTATATAGTTACCCGTTTATACAATTAGGATCCTAGAGACATAAGGATCCTAGGGATATAAGGTTACCTTTATCTATATAAAGGGGACTCTATGATCCGAGGGAGGATTCAAGTCACAGAAAATTCAAGTCTGGGTAATTCCAAGTTTGAGTAATTCAAAAGTTAGAGTATTCTAAGCTTTGGGTAGTCTAAGTGTTTAGTATTTTCAATAGCTTTTCGGTCTTTCTGATTTCCAGACGAGATTGTGACCTTGAGTGTTCATTATTATTCATAAAATAGTGAGATAACAGTGGACGTAGGCTCATCTTTTTCGGGGCTGAACCACTATAAAATCCTCTTTCCTTTTTTGCCTTGATTATTGATTCAATTCACACAAACCACGTCTCTTGATTTTTTATAAATTTATTGTTGATAAAACCTCGGTCAACACACATAATTACATGTGTTTGGGACATTTTGAACCTAATCAGTTTTCGATTTATAGGAACCTGCTTCTAGTTCTTGACCGTTGCTCTGCGGTTTCGCGAGGAGGACGAAGGGTAATTTTCCTTTTTTTTTTTTTGTTCCTTTTGTTGGAATTCAAGTAGAATTTGCAGCTGCTTATATATCTTTTTCTTTGAATTTGAATTTGTATTTGTATTGTGGTCTTTGAATGTTATAGCGGTTCGGGAACATGGCCTGGGTTTTTCAAGTAATGGCAGTTGGAGTAAGAGCGTTGGGCAACAAGGATGTTGATCCTTCTTTCATGGTGAAGCTCGCTAAGATTGCCACAGCCGAGACGATTTCCTCCAAGGAGAGTTTTTTTCTCCAACAATGTGTTCTGTGATATTATGTTTTACTAAGATTGCCAATTGCACTTTGTTTTTCTTGGTCCTTTTTGCTGGTTTACAGAAATCATTTCATAACAACTGAAACAAGTATTTGTCATTAGTTAGTTTCTACGTTTTTGGTCTGCGTGGCACTATCAATGTCGATTACTGATCAACTCTTTATGACTTGTTATTTTCGAAGTTGTATTAGACTATTATCGCTTTGATAGCTTTGTTAGAGTTTTCGGTGTTTTAGAATTGTCATTATTATCTTGGTTAGTTGTTGATTTTGTGATACAGTTATTAGAATTTCTTGTAGTCTGATTCAGTAACTGTTGACTGTAGAGTTAAGATAGTGGATACTTCATTAGTTACCCTTTGCCACTTAGCAGGGAGACCTTGTCGAATAACTTTCAACTTTTTCGTATGGGTTTCTTTTCTTTGCCTCAAGAATATTCATACTAGTTTTGTGCTCTATGGCAAATTTATGAAACAGTACTTATGATATTCGCTGAAATGTTATTTTTGTAGGAACTAAATGCTGACTGGCAAAGAGCTGCAGCTTGGTTGCTTGTTTCAATCGGCTTACACTTGCCTGACCTAGTAAGTGTGCTGCTGAAACCTGTCCCGCCTACTTTCATAATGGAGTAGTTTTAAGGAGTGTCCATAGATTAGACTATGACTTTTAATGCTGTTATTATCCTAGTTCATCTGTTGTCATTTAATCCTCTCTCGATATCCCTTATTTCTTCCCTAATTTCCTAAAGTTCGTGATCGACTTTCTTTGCATTGTATTTAATACCTTCCTTTGCCTTTTTCTTTGACTGGGCAGATGATGGAGGAAATATTCCTTCATTTATCAGGGCCAAGTTCAGCATCACCTGCTATGGTTCAAACCCTCGCCGACTTTGCTTCTGCTGATGATTAATAATTCTTTTTTTCTTTTTTTTTTTTCCCTAGTACTTTGTAATTGGGATGAAGTTTTTGTAATGCTCTTTGTCTGCTTTGACTGATTTAAACTCTGTTAAAAGCATTGCAGTTTACACCACGATTGAAGGGTGTACTATCATGTGTTTTGCCAATTCTTGGGAATGTCCTGGACATCCATAGGCCAATATTTGCTAATGGTGTGTTAAAATTTTCCTCGGTCTCATTTTTTGAGCATGTTATAATTGATGCTAGGTCAAAAAGAATATTGCCTTCCCTGTGTGATTTTGCAACTCTGTTTGAATCCCTTTGTTTCTACATATAATTGAAATTGGAGTTAACAATCTGTGTTCCATTTAGGGAAATGTTTTGTCATATATATTGGGGAATGAGAGGGAAGGAATGCTGTTTATTTCTAGATTATCTTATTGTGTTTGACAAAAGTTGGAATAATTTGTTCTACACTTCTCAGTTTTTTCAGTTTCTTTTCCATTATTTGTATTTTTACTGGAGGATATTCTGTTTTAATTGTTTTTTGATTTTGTAATTTCTTTTCTCTTTCAGCATTAAAGTGTTGATGTCAAGCTGTTTGGCGATATAGCATGGTCTTCCCTACACACACTCCTCTGGATGGTGATGTCATGTGAGATCAGTCATATTTTGCCATCATTGTTAATTTTGTATTTTTGTTCTAGTTTCATTTTTTATGCCCTGTGTGTATGCAAATTTCAAGCCGTATTGTGTTTACTGTTACTTACTGCAGGTCATTTTTTGAATTCTGCTTTTGAGTTATTGAAAGTTTGGGCATCGTCACGGGATCTAAAGGTTTGTAATTTTTGTTTCGTCCCCTTGTTTTTTTTTTTTTGGGTGTATTTTCTCATCCTTAACCTTCATGCTATCATATGTTTTCTTTTGAACATCTTCAGGAAGTAATTTTGTTTCCTTTTTTCCTCCTATGACAACTAGCATGCTGCCACTTGTTTTAATGTGTGTGTTTGTTGTTCCTTTTTTTTTTTTGGATCTTTTTATGTGGTCATATTTGTCTAATGAAATTCATCGGAAGTTTTATTAAGTTTAGGAAGAAGATGACATGATTAGATTTATCGCATTTGGTGAATGAGACTAAATTTTTAAGATTGTGTAATATTTTTTGCTTAAAAACATGAGGACTCTAAAAACATATTGTTATAGCAGAACACCCTGTCTGAAAAATCTGTTTGTACTTTCTCTTTCTAGTTCTTTACTAGTATTATGTTTTTTTCCCACGTATATTTTGTTATTCATTTATCTACTTTGTTTTCATATTAGATTCAGATATCATCTGTTGAATCTCTGGGTCAGATGGTTGGTCTGATCACCAGAACACAGTTGAAGGCAGCTTTACCAAGACTTGTGCCTACAATACTGGAATTGTAAGGGCTTTTAATTACAATGCCTCAAAACTCTCGGTACATTCATGATGCTGTACTGTCCGTGTGTCTCACAGTTCAAATTTTAGCAATATGATTTTTATTGTTTTGGCTGGAACTACCTATGTATATTTTTACTGTCTTACTGTTTCACAAATGTAGATACATGTTCATCAATTTCACATATTTGCATGAACTACAAAAGTTCACTGTACAGTTTCTTTGTGTGTTTCCACGTACAGAAAAGACCAAGATATTGCTTTTTTGGCCACATGTAGTCTCCACAACCTCTTAAATGCCACTTTGCTGTTGGAAAGTGGCCCTCCTTTGCTTGATTTTGAGGTGAAGCATTCTGTATTCTGATTGTTTTCTTAACCGTAGTCAGTAGTTTTTCCATGTTAAAAAACTTCCTAACTAATACTTATAAGAAATATCACTGTCAATGACGAAAATAGCACAAAGAACGATGTAGCATCTTGACAGTGAACTAGGGAGAGACCTACAAACAATTGTGCTTAAGAACTTGAATGTGTTTTTGTTGAGGGCAACATCACTGCTCCTTTTATAGCATAGTAGTTGTTTTTTTTTTTTTTTTTTTAGGTCATGAACCATTACTTCCTTGCCACATTGTGAAAAGGTTGTAAAATTTATATAGTGTGTCATGGTTCCAATGCCTTGCAACACCACCACAGGATACGACTCGTCATTCGAGAGAGAGGGGTGGGGACGCCAGCAGTGAAATGAGGGAAGGGTTTTATTTCATTTGTTGAGGGGAGAGAATAGATGATGGGACTTGGGAGAGAAGCAGGCAGACGACAAGAGCCTTACAACAACAGCGTCTCAGAAAACACAATAGCGATAGCTTTGTAAACGACAACAACTCATGAATTTGACAAAATCTCCTAAAACCACAATTTTTTGGAAATGCAAGAATAGTTAATGGTTNGCAAGTTAATACAAGCAAGAAGCTCTGCTTAAAAAACTTCATAACTAAAACTTTTAACAAATATCATTGTCAATGACGAAAATAACATAATGAACGATTTAACTGTCAAAATAAATGAGTAATAAGCTGCAGACTTCACATGGAGAGAAGTCAAATAAATAGGCTGTGTAGACCTTACAGCTTATTAGATGGAGAGAAAAGTCAATATATTACAGCTATATCTTGTAATTAAGAGTGTATATTCTGGTAGTTAATATTTCTGAATTGTTGGGATTATGTCGTAAGAGAGTTTTCTGATTTAGCCTAGCTTTCGTCCTATATATTTGTAGATTTCTTTGGTCGAAATATAAGAGTTTTTTTCCCATATTTTGACATGCTATCAGAGCTGAATCAAGCTCTTTGGATCTAGTTTTTTCAGCCTTCATTGCTGAATATAGTGCTCTTTTTTTCCTCCGTTTCGAGAACCGAAAATAGAGTATTTCTTCTAGCCTTCTTGCAAATTTTATTTCTAGCCTTCATTGTTGATTTTTCCTTCTGCTTCAGCCTTCATTGCTGATCTTATAAACCACCTATAAGTGGCCTAAATTGCCATTTTTTCTCGGCTTGTTTTGCCATTTTCTTCCAGAACCATTTTTTTCTTAAACCCAGATGTTTTTTCAACTCGAAAACTATGTTTAAGTTTCTGAATCTACCAATCAGGAAATCTCTAGTCCAACAACAAATGAAGTCATCAACACTCCAGCAGGAGAGTTGCAGAATATTCAACCAGGTTTACGTTTAAATGATAAGAACTATTTGAAATGGTCTCAGTTTGTTTGAACCTTCTTGAAAGGAAAGGACAAACTGAGTCATCTCCTCGGAACGGGGCCAAAACCAGATGATTCGAAGTTCGCTGCATGGGACGAAGAAGATTCTATGGTGATGCCTTGGTTGTGGAATTTGATGATGCCAAAAGTTAGTGATACTTGCATGTTGTTGAAAACAACAAAAAAGATTTGGGAGTCCTACAGGCAGACTTATTCTTAAGTTAGAGATGCTGCACAAATTTGAGATTAAGACAAAAATCTTATCTACCAAACAAGACAACTGCTCAGTCACTGAATATGCCCAGATTTTACAATACTTATGGCAAGAATTGGACCATTATCAGTGTATTGAGATGAAATGCAGCGATGATGCAGCCCTTACTTCAACGATTTATGGAAAACGAGAGAATCTATATCTTTCTTGCTGGATTGAATGTTGAGTTTGATCCCGTCCAAGTACAAGTGTTAGGGAAGGAAGAAATTCTTTCACTCAATGAGACAATTGCCATAATTCATGGAGAAGAAGGACGAAGAGGAGTTATGATGGAGCCTTAATAAACCGATGGTTCAGCCTTGATCACAAAAGCAACAAATTCCAGAGCTGTGAAATCGGACCGGCAATAGTTGAATGCCTATTCAAGCGGAGCAGGAGGAAATAATGGATTGTCAGAAGGATCAAAAGCTGGTAATAAAGACTCTTTATGGTCTACCTACTGTAAGAAGCCACGACACAATAAGGAAAGGTGCTGGAAACTCTATGGTAAGTCCTTAAATACTCAATATACCTTTTGGACAACAAAGAGTAATCAAGGAGGAAGGCAAGGACATGCACATTTGACCTCAACATAATCAGGAGGAAAAGAAGAATTCTCTCATGAGCAATTTGAGTTCAATAAAGAAGATATTGACAAACTGAGGCATTTTCTATGGACATTAGAGAAACCTACGAGTGGTGCAGGTACTTGCTCCCTAGCCTTTTCAGGTAATTCTCAGCCCTATGGACTTAATATGTCGATCTCAAAAAGAACTTGGGTAGTGGTTTCTGGAGCTACAAATCATATGACTCAATCTTCTCATAGGTTTGTCTCTTATAGTCCTTGTCCAAGTAATAAGAAAATTGCTACTGCTGATGGAACATTGGTTACAGTTGCTGGTCGTGGGGATGTCGTTATTAATCAAAACTTTACTTTAAAAAATGTTCTACATGTGGCAAAATTGTCTACCAACCTAGTTTCAATTCATAAGCTTACAAAGGACCTAAACTGCGTTGTGACTTTTTCTTCTATACTTTTTAAATTTATGGATCAGAGCACATGGACGATGATTGGACTTGCTAGGAAGATGAATGGGCTCTACTTTTTTGAGGAACTTACTGGGAAAAATAGCACTAAGGATCCTATTCTGTTGTCTCTACTTTCTAGGTCTTCTCTTTCCAATAAAAATAGCATGTGATTATATCATTTTCTTCTTAGTCATCCTTTCAATATTCTTAGAAAAATGTTTCCTACTTTGTTTAAAAGACTTGATTTGAGTGAATTTCATTGCGGTGTTTGTGAACTTGCAAAACATAAACTTGTTTCCTTTCCAATATATAATACAAGAGCTTTAATATCTTTTACTTTAATTCATAGTGATATTTGGAGGTCTTCTACAATTCATAATATGTCCAAGCCTCGTTGGTTTGTCTCGTTTATTGACGATTGTACTCGAGTATCATGGATTTTTCTTTTAAAACAAAAATCAGATATTAGTTTCACCTTTCAAAACTTTTTCCACATGGTAAAAAATCAATTTGGGGTTGAGATAAAAAGAGTTGCCATGGATTATTTTAATCAAGTATTGTCACTATTCTTCAAAGAAAAAGGAGTTATTCATGAGTCTTCAAGCATCAACACGCTACAACAAAATGGAGTAGCAAAACAAAAAAATGATTATCTTCTAGCTGTTACACGAGCCTTGCTTTTCCAAAAAAAAACAAAATGTTCCCGAAAATTATTGGGAAAAAGCTGCCTTAATTGCTATATATATGATTAATAGATTAGCCACTCGAGTTCTTGACTATAGCAGCCCTACGCAACTCTTTTCAAAAGTTTTCCCCGACTTCAAAACAACAAATCACTTGGTTCCTAGGGTATTTGAGTCTTTGTCATTTGTTCATATTCATTCGAACAATCGTGCAAAACTTGATTTAAGGGCTCTGTTGATGTAACTTTTGTTGAAATCGAGAATTACTTTCCATATCCTTATCTTCAAGGGGATGCATTATTCATGGAAGGTAAGGACAGAGAATTATTTTTGCTTGATCTTTCATTATTCCCATCCTCAAAAATCAAAGTACTTCGTGAAATTATTTTTGCTTGATCTTTCATTATTCCCATCCTCAAAAATCAAAGTACTTCGTGAAATTCCATCGATCTGGAGTGCACAAGATAAGCGTAAGTTCTTGGTCAAGGTAAAAAGTTTTTATTGGGATGATTCTTACTTGATAAGCGTAAGCTCTTTTTTGAGGTAAGTAGTGTCTTGAACTTTTGTTATTTAGAGGCTTGTGGTGGTCATTTCTCTATTCAAAAGACTATCAAAGATTTTATAGTGTGGTCTTTATTGGCCCACTTTGTTCAAAGAAACTAAAATTTTTTGTCATTCCTTTGAAAGATGCTAGAAGTTAGGAGCACTGACTCAACGTCACATGATGCCCCTTAAGCCTATTCTTGTCATTGAGATATTCGATTGTTGGGATATTGATTTTATGGGTCTTTTTACCTCTTCATTTGGTTATCTTTATATTCTTCTTGTTGTTGATTATGTGTCCAAGTAGGTCGAGGCCGTGTCGTGTTGTACTAATGATAACACTGTTGTGGTTAAATTTCTGAAAGAAAATGTGTTATCTAGGTACGGTACGCCATGTGCTATCATCAGTGACTAAGGAACACACTTCTGTCATCGTTCTTTTGAGGTTTTGATGCATGTGTATGGTGTTTTTCACAAAGTTTCAACTGCCTACCATCCGCAAACCAATGGACAAGTCGAGCTAGCAAATCGGGAGGTCAAGTAAATTCTAGAGAAGACGGTTCTTTAGGCATACCACACTACTTATAAGACCATCCTTGGGATGGCTCCATACCGACTTGTCTATGGAAAAGCTTATCATCTACTTGTGGAGCTAGAACATAAAGCTTATTGGATTGTTAAGGCTCTTAACTTTGATTTGAATGTTGTCGGTCTTCGTAGGAAGTTACAATTATCAGAAATCAAAGAACTGAGGAACGATGCGTATGAAAACTCCAGGATCTACAAAGCAAAACTGAAAGTAGCTCATGATAAACAAATCTTAAGGAGGAATTTTGGGCCAAACCAGCGGGTTCATCTTTATGAGTCCCAAACAAACTAAATGACAAAGATCATCTCTCAACTTTGCTCAAAAACTAATCTAGCTTCAATTCACTAAATAACAGTTAAATTTACTATTATGAAAGGGTAAAGAGTTCAACAAATAAAATATATAAACTTGAAAACCTTTAAAAGGAATCAAAGAAGAATAATAGACAAATTAAACAATAAAAATCATCTCTCAACCTTGCTCTAAAACTAGCTTAGCTTCAATTCATCTCATAAATATTAGAGAGAGTGAAGAAAAATTGGAAGATAATTCTCTCAAAATGTGAAGAGTGGAATGTGGAGGTGTGTCATGGAATGATGCCTTGGTGCTCCTTTTATAGTGTGGGAGGGCCTCTAAGTTATCTTCACAAAATTAGCATCTAATGCCTCCATTAATTCAGCCACCAATTCTCCAACTAATCTCCTATATACTTAGACATTCACATGTCCTTGTTTATGATCAGGTAGGTGTGAATGAGATTTGATTGGAGTCAATAATAGTAGCTAGGTTGATGGAGGTAGGTTGGAAAGATTTCAACATTAATGGCTTGAAAATGGTTGGCATGAATGTGGACAAACAAGTGGATTCAATCAAGCTCACGTTTTTCAACTTTGGCTGCATGAACATCTATTAGCTTTTTGAATGCCAAATGAGCTATAGATATAAATGAGGTGATTCTTGAAGGATTGGATTCGTAAGAAGCAGAGCTTTAATCAGTCGGTTAAGAACTTTGTCAAATTCTGGCATTATCAAGGTGTATTTGGAGTTGCAAAACTCATATTCGGGAAAATCTGTTCACACACATTATGGACTTTTCTTTAAAGTTGCATGATTGATTTCTTTTTGGGCTTCATATGAATTGATCAATGCTTTGAGCCTTGCACAAATATATTTGCTTTGGTGGTTGCAAACACAAAAAAATTACATGAGTATCAAAATTGTTATGTGCAAAATAATCATACTAAAATGCCACCAAAAGCATTGAAATATTGAAAATTGTCATTAATTATCTCATGTCCAAAATGTAGTTTTGTGCACTTATCACAGCTCTCAACTAGCTTGTTGCTAGTCTCTAGCAATTCAAGCCTAAAGAAGAAACAAAATATGGTAAACAAATCTGCAAAAGAAAAATTAGCAAAGTTATCCAAATATTTTAAACAAAAAGTTAGTAAAAGATCACAAATGCTATCGAGATTATTTTGATCATAACTCTCAAAATTGTGTATTTGTGTATTAAGCCAAAACTTTCTTACCACAAACAAAAATACATATAGCTTTGAAAAATTTACTAAGTAAAAGCCTCAACTCCATATCCTCACGGGTAAATGTATCAAGTTTCAATGCAAGAGATTCACTCATGGAGTTGGAAAGCAAAAAGTTACTCACATGAAATAGACAATATTTAGAACAAACTAATAAACGAACATTGATCAATTGTTAGGAAAATTAACTATTTAGAATTCATATATTTTTATCACAAATTTGCTTCAAGATTTCAATGGTCAACATGAGAATATTATAGAAAGAGCTCGGTGAGAAAAATTATTTCTTACCGACTAAAGAGGGGAGGGGGGAAGTCTTCTAAATGTTGGAGACTTTATTGAACTGAATTGATATTTTTTTCCTTTTCTCTTTTTTTTTTCTCATAATTTTTTTTGTTAATTTTTCTTCTTTTTTCTTTTTTTTTTTCATATACTTTTGTTGGTGTTATTTTATAATTGCTACGCAAGTGCATGTGCCGAACAAGTAATATAGTAATGAGTTGA
>JXTB01000611.1:1863-23505 GCA_002914805.1 Parasponia andersonii | reverse complement strand
AGTTCAGGTGCCCTTGAGTGCGGAAGCCATAAATATCATCTATGGTTTAGGGGATCCAGTAGATGAGCACTCTGAATTTGTCGAAGACATCACGAAACCTGAACTAGCCACGGTGCTGGAGACGGTTGCTATAGCAGGAGCTGAATGGAATGTCTCATCCCAGGGTGCCTACATATGCCTTCGGAGCTCACTGAACCCACCTACAAAACTTTGGTACCATTTTCTAAAATCTCGTTTGCTACCCACCACACATGGCAAAACTGTTTCCAAGGAGCGTGTGTTGCTGTTGTACTCCATGTTGACTGGTAAATCTATCAACATGGGTCGGATGATTCAATGGGAAATTTGTGCATGTGCTGCGAGGAAATCAGGGGCTCTATTTTTTTATCTCTAATTACCAGGGTGTGTCGTAGTGCACGTGCTCCTTACCTGGTAAATGAAGAAAAGCTGCACAACACGGGCGAAATAGATGCCATTGCTATGGCCCAAATTGCCCAAGAAGGACCAGCCGAGCCTTCCCATCGACCCTCATCAAATAAACCAGCGGCAGCATCCAGCAGCAGCACCACCAGTGAGATCCTGCAGCAGCTTAAATCCCTGGAGCAGTGCATAAGTCAACAGGAGGTTCAGCAGTACCAGATGATGACAACGCTGCAGCAAATTCATCAGCAGCAGCGGCAATTCTGGGCATATGCAAAGGAACGGGACAATGCCTTAAAGAAGTCCCTGCAGAAGAATTTCACCAAACCCATTCCAATTTTCCCTACATTTCCAGAAGAAATACTCCAGGATTTGGATGATGAGCACATGGCAGAATCTGATGAAGAGGGATCTAATGGAGCTGCAGCGTAATTATGACAGGGAGTTTTCACTTCTTTACCCTCTCTTTTTATTTCCTTATTTGTTCTTTTATTTTGTGTTGCAGTGGGGACATTGTTTGTTTTTAGGTTTGGGGGTGATTTATCTTATTTTATTTCTTTTATGTGTTTTGTGCGGTTTTCTGTTAATATCTGTTTGTGCTCTGTTGCTCTGGTGTGCTACAGTATTATGATCGAGTTTCATGAAACTCTTACTGTTTTAAAATTTTCAGCTTATGAGATGAATTGCCGTAAATTGAATATTGTGGATATTTGTTTTAGCTTGCTGTTATATGTGAAATTTCCAATTTCTCTATGCACTAGAGCTATGGATTAGAGGCCTTTAGGAAAACTTAAGAAATCTTGAATAATTGTGAGGGCTTAAGGTATAGAAATGAATTTTGTGAATTTTTCGAAGTAAAATGTAGGAGACTAAACATGGAGGACTTAGTGTAGGCATGATACATTGAAAGTAAAAATGAGCTTAAGTTTGGGGGAGTAAAAAAAAAAAATGTTGTGAAAAATGAATACTCCACTATTTTGAATTACTTAGTAACCAGGGGTAACATGAGCTCCATGTATACCTTTGCGTCAAACAGTAGTTTGGAATATGAGTATGCCTCGACAACTCTGAAAGTGACTTCGCTAAGTAACCGAGTGCCTTCATCACCAATGTTGGCATTCACGTAAAAAGGCATTGTGACATTTGAGTGTAAAAAAAAAAAAAAAGAAGAAAAGAAACAAGTAATAATAAAATTATCTCCCAAATTAAGCTCAGTAGTGCAAGTTTATTAAAGCCTTATGAGTCTTAAGTGTTTTGTTAACTTGCATTAGTAGAGAAGGATTTATAAGATCAGCTTTTGAAACCAAAAAGTTAGGCCCAATGATCATATTTTAAGATGACTTGAGTAATCCAGAGAATTCTAACCATAGTTTCCACACACACACACTCAAAGGAAAATCACATGTGAAAGTAAGTTTGTAATGAATTGAACTAGTATTTGAGGAAGGGTGATTCTGATCAGAGGATGAAGATTGAAAAGTGGAACAAATAACTAAGGAATGATTTTCTTTCTATCAGTAAACTAGAGCTCATTTGTGTCTATGTCATTTTTGTCACTCGGGGATGAGTAACAATTCAAGTTTGGGGGTGTGATAACTCTATAAAAATTGAGTTATTTGGTATATTTTTGAGTCTTGGGATAGCTATTTTAAAGGATCAATTTGTCTAGTTTAAGTATTTTTCTTTATTTTATTTTTATCCGTGGTATTTCCGATGATTACAATTCAATATAGTCAATATCTATTTTATTTTCTTTTTATTTCTAGAAGGAATGCTGAACTTAAGTAAAACCTGGAAGTAACTTTGCTGTAACAATGCACCGGAGCAATACTGAATAGCAGAATTCTTTTTCCAGCTGGCATCTTTTACGCACAGCTAGTGCTGACAGCTAATATTAAATACAAGCTAAGGGAAAATGAAGCAAAAGTGGTCCTCACTCCATATTTGGCTGACACGTGTGTTAGGGTACCTTACCTACTCTGATATAAAAGGAAAATGTATTGTTGGAAGAAAGGGGGAGGACGGCTGACTAGAGAAAAAGACGGAAAAGAAAAGAAAAGAGAGAAAGACAGTACAGAGAAGAGAGGACAAAGGAGAGGAAGTACTAGCAGCAGGGACCTCGATTTACCATTATCCAGCTAGATTTTTCCTTACCTTCTTAAATCTTCTTTTTATTTAATTTCTTTTTCTTATCTTGAACTTTTTGTAATCTATGAATTACTTTAGTTGCTGATTTTTGAGCCCCAGAACATGAGCTAAGTTTTTTTTAGCTGGGATATTAATGAATCTAAGGTTGTAATGAATGATTAAATGTTGTTTTAAGTGTTTATGGTAATTTCCTCTTGTTCACTCAAGTGAGCTTCATCATTAATTCCTATTATTGTTTGGCCACCAATATTTAGGATAAATAAACTAGGATTAATTCTGAAAAGGTTAATTTTAGTTGGATCTAACTTGACTGATACATGTTTCATGTGTCTTTTTAGTGGATTCCTGAATTTGTAATGATATAGGAATATATCGTTATCATGTATAACCCATTGAAAATCGACGCTATAAGGGAAGTATTGAGAACTGGATCAGTACAGGAATATGTTAAATCTGGTTTGAAGAACTTAAAACATAATAAATTCGGAAGATTATTATATATTGATAGAATTTTCTATTACTGGAGTGAATTTTGCCATAAGCATTGCTGCAGCAATTGTACCCAGATTTTCCTTTTTAAATTATAGATGAACACAAATTAAACAATGTCTCTCGAAAAGTTTCTCAAGGTCTGAGAATAAACATGAATTCCAAGGCCCATCAATACAAAACTATCTTTTGTTTTAACCAATATTATCCTTTTCGTATATTATCCAATTATTCCTCAAACTAACCAATGGCATCCTATATAGTAATTAACCAATTCAAAATATCAATGAAAGCTCGTAAGCTATTTTCTCAAACCTCATTTGGATATTTGTAGCTCATTTGGCATTCAAAAAACTGTTATGCAATCAAAGTTGAAAAACGTGAGCTTAATTTATTCCACTTGATCCACTTGTTTTTCCAGTCATGCCAATAATTTTCAAGCCATCAATGTTGAAATTTTTCTAGCCTACCTCCATCAATCTAGCTGCTATTATTGACTCCAAAAAAATCTCATTCACAGCTACTTGATCATGAACAAAGACATGTGAATATCTAAGTACATGAATTGTTGTCTGATTTTAATGGAGGCATTGGATGTTAATTTTGTGAAGACAACTTGGAGACCTTCCCACACTATAAAAGGAGCACCAAGGCACCATTCCATGACACACCTCCACCATTCTACTCTTCACATTTTGAGAGAATTGTCTTCCAATTCTTTTTCACACTTTCTCTCTGAATTTATGAGACGAATTGCAAGGTAGGCTAGTTTTAGAGCAAGGTTGAGAGATGATCTTTGTTGTTTAGTTTGTTCGGGAGTCATAAAGATGAACCCGTTAGTTTGGCTCAAAATTCTTCCTCAAGATTTATTTATCATGAGCTGCTTTCAGTTTTTCTTTGTAGATTCTGGAGTTTTCATGCACATCATTTCTCAGTTCTTTGATTTTGATAACTATAACTTCCTATAAAGACCTACGACATTCAAGTTAAATTTAAGAGCCTTAATAGCCTAATAAGCTTTATGTCCTAGCTCCATAGGTAGATGATACACTTTTCTATAGATAAATTGATACGGAGACATCCTAAGGACGGTCTTATAAGTAGTGTGTTATGCCAAAAGTACATCAGAAATGTGCAATGACCAATCTTTACAGTTAGGTAGTCTTTTCTAGAATTTGCTTGACTTCCCGATTTGCTAGCTTGGCTTGTCCATTGGTTTGCAGATGGTAGGCCTTTGAAACCTTGTAAAGAACATTGTACCTGTACATCAATGCTTCAAAAGAATGGTTAGAGAAATGTGTCCCTTAGTCACTGATGGTGGCATGTGGCGTACCATACTTAGATAACACATTTTCTTTGAGAAATTTAACCACAACAGTGTTATCATTAGTAAGACACGATCCGACCTTAATCCACTTGGACACATAATTAACGACAAGAAGAATATAAAGATAATCAAAAGAAGAGGAAAAAAGACTCAGAAAATTAATACTCCAACAATCGAATATCTCAATGACAAGAATATGGTTAAGGACATCATGTGGCATTAAGTCAGTGCTCCCAACTTCTAGCATTTTTCAAAGGAACGACAAAAAACGTTAGTGTTTTTGAACACAGTGGGCCAATAAAGGCCACACTGTAAAATCTTTGCAATAGACTTTTTCATAGAGAAATGATCACCACAAGCCTCTGAATGACAAAAGATCAAGACACTACTTACCCCAATTTCTGGAATGCATCTTCTCATAATTTAGCCCGAGCAATACTTAAACAAGTAAGGATCGTCTCAATAAAAATTTCTTATCTCGATCAAGAACTTACGTGTATTTTGTGCACTCTAGATCAATAGAATTTCACCGAAATCCAAGTAGTTGGCAATATGCGCATACCACGACACTTGGCTAACAGCGAACATGTGTTCATGAGGGAAGTCACTGATTCACACACTCACACAATTAATTATTTAGGCACTGGAAAGGAAAAAAGGATTCTCACTGGTATTGATTATGAAATTACAGCCAAGCAAAACTATAAGAGGAAAAACAAACGACTCTGGAATTGGAGAGCCAGAATTCTCTCCCTCTAAAGCTATGCTCTAGCCCACCCAAAACTTACTAAAAATCTTCCTAACCTTCCTCCCCTACTGGTCGCACCTAAATTCTGTTTTGCTCCCCTTCCTCTCAAACCATTACAACCCACCCCCTATTAAATGGACACGTATCCAGGAAAGATCTAGCCCTAGGATTCTTAACGTCTCTCCCCACCTCCTCCGACTCAGCTTACTCCTAGCTTACTGAGCAGCTGACGTGGCGTCCTGCTTCTTTTTTCTTTGCCTCACGTACCTGAGCCCAATTGGTGGCTTATCAATCTACTAGTTGAGAAAAACTTTAGTAGGTTGAAGAGTATTGGTAATGTGTAACAGTTTCAGAAAAACACTTCGATGGTATGATTGTGCGCTTTTATATATATGGATAATGTACACTGAATTTCCATCACCAGCAGCTGAGAAGCAAAAATCACCATAATAATAATAATAATAACATAAACAAACGCGAAAAGGAAAAGAAGCTATAGCCTTTATCAAAAATAAAAGGCAACTCAACAGGGGCAGCCGTCCAATGATTTAGTACTGCAAAACCATTCATGATAGCCATCTATTTATAAGACAAAGCAAAATATAAAAGTGGGTATTTAACTTTTAAGTTCTTCAATGATTCTGTTCACTCTAACTTTGAATAGATACTAAAAACTTAATCAGAAGATCGCATTAATCAAAACACATTAGGTGCAACTCAATAGGAAAGACCACATTCATTAAGAAAAGAAACTAACAACATATGACAGCATCTGGCAAAAAAAAAAAAAAAACACGCAGACACACAAGAACGTAGTCAGCATTCCATGCAACTATTTGTATCAACCATAGAAACGTGCTTCAAAGTTCCCATTGTTGCATCTTACTGGTTTTCTGCCAACGAAAATAATGACTAGAGCTACCTTCCAAAATGAGATTTGTCATTCTTGTTGAGTTATTGTCTCAGTTAGCCGATTTTGGTACCACCACCTTTAGCCAAGTCTGAAGTATTCTGAGGAATAAGCTCTGGTTAAATCAAAGACACTCGTTTCAAAATCTGGGGCAACTAAACCAAATTGCAAATTGCTACAAACCACTGTTGCATCAATTAATCTTCATGAATCTTTATTGCGGTGTACTCATGAAAAGTAGATCTAAAACGTTGGTTGAAAAATAGTAGATAAAAAAACTAATTGTTACCTAAATCCAATACCTATATAAAAATTAGGAATAATATTACTTTTGTACCTTGTATTTTGACATTTTATTCTACTTGTATATTGTGTTTTGGTTACTATCAAATTGATCTTTAAGTTTGAAATCTGTTACAACTTTATACCTGACACCAATGTAGTTAATTTACTAAAATACTATTTAAAAAATTGAAAATAAATCATATAAAAACTGATCCGAAACAGACATCCATTTTGCTGACAGTGAATGCCTTTCTCAGCCCTAAGTTTCTCTTCCAAATATCCTTTTTGCAGTAAATATGTTGGGCCAATATCTTGAGTACCCAACATGTGAACACTCGAGCGCTTGCGAACGAGTACTGAGGTATCTCAAAGGTAGTGTTCAGTTTGGTTTCCATTTCCAACCGGCTTCTTAGTTAGTTGTTGAAGGTTTTACAGGTGCTGATTGGAATCTTGTGTTGATGACCAAGTAGATACCCATACTGCATATACCTTGGGGGTAATCTTGTAACCTGCAGTGCCAAAAAGCAGCACCTAGTAGCCCGTCCAGTAGGGAGTCCAATATAGTGCCCCTGCACAAGTTGCAACTGAAGTGCAATCCCTGTTTACTGAGTTTGGAGTGAAGCTCACTTCTAGTCCTATTTTGTAGTATGAAAACTCAGGCATGGCTTGTTAGCATCTAATCCAGTTTTTCATTCTTTTACTATGCACATCAAAATAAATGTGCTCTTCATATGAGAAATGGCTGTTGTAAAGAGTTTGCGGTTAGGCATGTTCCTACTAACGAACAAGTAGCAGGTGCACTTTTATTTTTATTTATTTATTGATATTATTAATATTAACATTATTATCATTATTATTTTCTGAAAGCAAGCAGATGTACTTGCTAAACCTCTCTCAGGAAGTCGTTCTCACAATCTCAGTCACAAGCTCATCCTAGAAGACTCCCCATCTGGCTTGAGGGAAAGTGTTGAAGAACTTGGTTAAAGATGTTAGCCGAGTCTGTTTTAGACTTGCTGAGTTGTCAGCGAAGTTATTTTTGTTAAAACAGAACTGTTAGATTGTTCAATTCAATTAGGATTTGAAGCTTGTAAAAATTTCTAGATTATATCTGCAGTTATTGTAGTAGGTTTTATATAAATAAGCCGCTTAGGTTCTCAGATCATCACCGGCTGAGCTACTCATTCTCTCGAGGTTTAATAGTTTGATCTCTGTTTTACTCTGTGTTTCAAAAAGATATTAACAAGACAAACCCCACCAGGTGAAATAGATAAAGGCTACTTAGCAAGATCCTTGTGATCTGGCTAGTTGAGATAAACTTTAGTAGCTTGACAGTGTTAGTACTCTGTAAGGGTGTAATAGCTAACAATTAAGAAATCCCCAAAACAAAAATATAAATAAACAAACAAGCGAAAAGGAAAAGTAGCTACATCCTTTATTGAAAATAAAAGCTAACTCAAGAGGGGCAGCTGTCCAATGATTCATTACGGCAAATAATTATGATAGCCATCTACCTATAAGTTAAACTAAATATTAACGAGAATATAAATATATATAACTGGCTACTGCAGAACTTGCTTTGGTTTTAACTTTTGAGTGATTCTTTTCAGTGTACAACAAATACTAACAATTCAGTCAGAAGAACAGCTTTACTCAAAACACAAAAAGTAGATGCAACTCAATAGGAAAAAAGCATATTCATTAAGAAAAGAACTATTATACATACGACACTACAACAGCTCCCAACTGGAAAAAGGAGAAAGCTATACATAGTTACCATAGAATGCAACACGTGCTTCGGAGTTCCCATGTTGCATCTAACTAGTTTTCTGCCAACATAAACTATGACAAAAAAGCTTTCCCTTCCAAATTCATATGTATGCACCATTCTTGCCGAGTAATATATTGTCTCTGTAAGCTGATTTCGGTGCCACAGCCTTCAGCCAATTTCGCCGCTCTTTATTTCAAAATGTTGGGCAACTCACCCGATTATAAATTGCTACAACCCCTGTTGCATCCATATTAGTTTTAATGAATCTTTACTGTGGTGTGGTGTACTCATGAAAAGTGGATCTAAAACGTTGTTGAAAAACAGTAGACAAAAACAATTTCTTACACAAATCCATTACCTACATCACTTTATGAACGAGATTGGTTCCCTCCCTGCACTGAAACCAAACTCGTAACGTACGAAAAATCCCAATCAGGCGCAGTGTTTTCAGGAAAGGTAAACTCACTGAGCATTTGGGTGTGAAGGTTGTACAAGACGAACCTTCTGCCATTTGCTTTCATGAGGACTTGATCATTCTTCAAGAAGGCTACCGGAAATGCAACGTCGACTGGAGGTCTGACTGTTAGTTTCTTGATCCAAGAACAAGGACCATCCGTCACCCATACTTGAATGCATTTTGTAACCACCTCTATTTGCGGAAAGATAAACAAAGCAACTGATTCATTCCAAACTGTAAGTTGAATAAGATGATCTTTTCGTTCCACAAGGAGATTGTTCGGCAACAGAGTGCTATGAAATACCTCATCGAACATATTAAAAGAAACAATGGTGTTATGAGTCTGTAAATGCCAATAAAAAGCGCCTTTGCAGAAAATTCCCTTGCCAGCATGCGGATAGCAATCGAGTTCCAGTTGAACCCCAATCTCTTTCCAAGAATCACTTCTCAGACTATAAACCTCAGCTCTGATTTTGAAGCTCTCCGATTGATCGCGAATGAGCCTATTGTGCCCGAATCTGACGACCTTGTAGTCATTAGCCCTTGAATCGTATCCAAGTAGCACTCCTAGCGAAACGAAGCCACGACGCTCGATGCATGATTTAGGAAGAGTTCTCCATTCGTTGATGGCTGGATTGCATAAAACTAGAGTCTTATAATTTGCTAGGCAAATGATCCCATCACAGTGACTCCTATTCGCAAGAGCAAGATTCAATTTGCCCGAAAGATTTGGTAAACGGAAATCTTCACAATTGTATTCTTCTCTCCGATTCCCCTTGCTACTGTGGTGATCATGGAGTATGGTAACCGACTTGTACACATCCTGCCAGCCGCAGGCAAATGAAACGCAACAGAAAACCAAGCATGTAGATGTTGAGGACAGGACGTTCTTACCGATATTGCGGAGGTGCTTGTTCACGAAATCTGGGTTTTTAATGAGAGAATTGATAAGAGAATACCACGATTTGCTGACGCAATTGGATCGAATCAAAGAATCAGGAGGCACCCATGAAAAGATCTCCGTCCACACCTCTTCCGGCAGATCGCACCATCTCTGTATCCTGAGCGTCATTCTGATAATAAGAGAGGTAGAGAGAAGACTTGAATTGCCCTTTTAAATACCGACCTTGTTATAATCAGTTTTATTTTTAAATAATTTTGGTTTTTTATTGTTTCGGACGTGGCTCGGAGACAACCCACTTACACCCTGTTAAAATTTTTAAAAACAAAAAGTCAGAACAACTCATTTATACGCGAGGTATCCAAGGCGCAACTAAAGAAAAAAAAATAACCGACACTTCTTCTTCGTGTCCTTCCTTTTTCTGCGTTTGGAGAGTTAAACACGGTAAAGACAGAGCACTCGATCGGACTCTTCTCCAGTTCGTTGTCGACTTCGAGTTCAGACAAAAATTCCTTTAGTTGTAGCCATGGAGTCTGAATCAGAGTGGTACGGAGGCTTCCCGGTTGAATGGGTCGGCCACCGTGTCGAATGGGCCCGCAATGTCAAATGAGATAAAAATTACTATTGGGACATTTTCTTTTTTCTTTTTTTTTTTTTTTTTAATTTTCGTTCCTACTGTTTTTGTATAATTATTCAATTTTGGTGTAGCATTTTTTTTTAAATACAAACTATGTTGCATGTGATTGACAGGGTTGTGTTGTTATCGTTGTGCGGTCTAAAATCTTATATATTGGTCAATACTAAAAAGAAAAAAATTGACAAAATGAACGTGTTAGGTTGCATGAGTAAGATTAAGTGCGACCTCTTCCGAAAGAGTTAATGCGACCTCTTCTGAACGAGTTAAGTGCGATCAGAAAGGAAACTAAACTAAGGTTCGTCAAAACATGTAACTTACAAAAAAAGGGAAACAAAAGTTTCTCTTTAAAGATCGACCAATCATCTTATTTAAGTGATTACCCAGACATATTGTTACTCAAATTGTATTGCCCGATTATACAGTTACTTATTCTCACAATTGGAAAACATTAAACTATCCTTACCTATATAAAGGGAGTTCAATGTTTCACCCGGGGGATGGGGGATCTTTTATCTTTAATATCTTTTGGGAATTTTTTAAACTCTGGCTTCTTCTTTTCGGACAACACATTGTAATTTTGAGTTTTTGTAATTCTCCATAAAATAGTAAAAAACAGTGGACGTAGGCTCATCTTTTTTAGGGCTGAATCACTATAAAATTCTTATCTTTTTGTTTGCTTTAATTAATTATCCATTTTCACACACATGCCACATTTTTGCAATTTTCCTATATTTATTTTTAACAAAACCTCCGTCAATAATTAGTGCTAGAAGAAGGGCTATTCCATCAAAAAGTTTGTCCATTCCACTTCTTTTAATAATGTCAAACACCAGAAACACTACCAAAAACACCGGAACTAGCCAAAATCATCCCCAAAATACCCCTGTAGCACAGGTAGATCTTGCTCAGGATCAGCCTGCCATGACCGCACCGGAAAATATTGTCCAGAGACAGGATCGCATGGAGGAAGCACTGGTGAACCTTCAGGAAATTACAAGTCAGATTAATGACTCTCTACGACAACTTGCTGAGGGACAGATGCTAACTCCACCACAGCATGAACGTCCCAGAGAACGTCCTGCTCAATAACCTGAGAGAGGAATTCAGATCATGGAAACAGAGAACTGCGACCAACCTAAAGCCCGACAAGAGCATCGAAGAGATTGCATCTCCAAGGGAAAAAGCAAGGTCGCAGATTTGCCTCTGGTATCTGGTATTGAAAGTTCAAGCACTGATCGTGATCGTGGACAACCTTCCCGGAGAGCAACCATTAATCGTGATTATCTTGAACACGAGTAAAAACATCAATCGAGGAGTGTCTTTAAAAGGATTAGTAGGGAATCTCGACAGAATCCCACAGACCTGAGACAACATCTAGATCAACAACGTAGTCAGGAGCGATCCACTTCGCATCACAACGATCAAAGTTGATCTTGTCACGCTGTTTCATTGGAATCCCTAAGGTCGCAGCAGACACTACCTAACCAACCCTCCTTCTATCGTGACAACGATCAGTGGTCACTCCTACCAATAGTAAGAGAGAATGTTCTCTCTCTAAACGTCGATATTCATAATCTGAGGATTGCTTTAGATGCACTTGCTGGTTGGGACNATATTGTTACTCAAATTGTATTGTCCGATTATACAGTTACTCATTCTCACAATTGGGAAACATTAAACTATCCTTACCTATATAAAGGGAATTCAATGTTTCACCCGGGGATGGGGGATCTTTTATCTTTAATATCTTTTGGGAACTTTTTAAACTCTGGTTTTTTCTTTTCGGACAACACATTATAATTTTGAGTTTTTGTAATTCTCCATAAAATAGTAAAAAATAGTGGATGTAGGCTCATCCTTTTTAGGGTTGAATCACTATAAAATTCTTATCTTTTTGTTTGCTTTAATTAATTATCCATTTTCATACACATGCCATATTTTTGCAATTTTCCTAAATTTATTGTTAAAAAAACCTCCGTCAATAATTGGTGCTAGAAGGAGGGTTATTCCATCAAAAAGTTTGTCCATTCCACTTCTTTTAACAATGGCAAACACCAGAAACACTACCAAAAACACCAGAACTAGCCAAAATCATCCCCAAAATACCCCTGTAGCACAGGTAGATCTTGCTCAGGATCAGCCTACCGTGACCGCACCGGAAAATATTGTCCAGAGACAGGATCGCATGGAGGAAGCACTGTGAACCTTCAGGAAATTACATGTCAGATTAATGACTCTCTACAAATACTTGCTGAGGGACAGATGCTAACTCCACCACAGCATGAACGTCCCAGAGGACATCCTGCTCAATAACCTGAGAGAGGAATTCAGATCCTGGAGACAGAGAACTGCGACCAACCTAAAGCCCGGCAGGAGCATCGAAGAGATTGCATCTCCAAGGGAAAAGGCAAGGTCGCAGATTTGCCTCTGGTATCTGGTACTGAAAGTTCAAGCACTGATCGTGATCGTGGACAACCTTCCAAGAGAGCAACCATTAATCGTGATTATCTTGAACACGAGTAAAAACATCAATCGAGGAGTATCTTTGAAAGGATTAGTAGGGAATCTCGACAGAATCCCACAGACCTGAGACAACATCTGGATCAACAACGTAGTCAGGAGCGATCCACTTCGCATCACAACGATCAAAGTTGATCTCGTCACGCTGTTTCATTGGAATCCCTAAGTTCGCAGCAGACCCTACCTAACCAACTCTCCTTATATCGTGACAACGATCAGAGGTCACTCCTACCAATAGTAAGAGAGAATGTTCTCTCTCTAAACGTCGATATTCATAATCTGAGGATTGCTTTAGATGCACTTGCTGGTTGGGACGATGAGCTCACTGATGGGTATCGTCAATCGCCATTCAGCGAGGAGGTTCGAGCTGCCGCCTTACCTGCTAGATTTAAACTTCCCACCATAAACATTTTTTATGGGAAAACTGATCCACAGGATCATATGGATCACTTCAGCGACCTGATGGAACTTCATCATATTGATGATCTCGCACGTTGTAGATGCTTTGCTATAACTCTCACGGGAGTGGCGAAGAAGTGGTTCCGAGGACTTAAGTCTAGTTCAATCTCGTCCTGGCAACAGCTTCAGACTACATTCGTGAGGCAATTCCAAGACACAAAGAATTTTAATGTTTCACTGGTAAGTCTGTCTGCTATTCGGTAAGGCCCAGAGGAAACACTACGATCTTACCTAAATCATTTTACCTCAAAGTTAGCAAAGGTCAATAACCCGCTTAAGGGAGGAGTCTTAACTCTAATGATGGCTGGGGTACGACTAGAAACTAAACTCTAAGAAGAGTTACTAGAGCGAGAATGCAGAACCCTTGAAGACTTCTATCGAAGAATTAGTCGACATCTAAAGGTGGAATCTTCACGCGAAAATCTTAAGACGACAAAGAGAGGAGGAAAAAATGCTGCCAAAGATGCGACGACAAATAACAACAATAATAATAAGAAGTCGAACAAAAGGAGTAATGAACAATCGACTGATAAGCAGCCCAAACAGAAAAAGCAAGAGATTCCAAGAGCTCCCATGAGGTTCAATAATTATACTGAATTGAATGCACCCATAGATCATATCTATGCGGTCACAAACCAACAAGAGTGGTATCGTCAACCGGAACCTATGAAAAGAAATAGAGCGAGACGCGACCCCAACAAGTTTTGTCAGTATCACAATGACATTGGACACGATACCAATAACTGCTTTGCCTTGAAAGATGATATCGAAAGATTGATTAAAGAAGGGCGGTTGCGGTAGTACTCTAAACAGAATAATGAAAGGCGAGAAGAAAACCGACAGCGACCTCCAAAAATTCAGCGCGAGGTGCGAACTATTTTCGAAGGACCGCATGTTGGTAGAGATTCCAAGAGAGCGCAGGATAGGTATGCACGAGAAGCTCGGCAGCAGCCGTTGACCAACGTCATACACCTCGAACAGCGACCACGAAAGCTTTAGCGAGTACCGAATATGGATATTACCTTTACAGAACAAGACGCAAGGGAGGTCTATTATCCACATAATGATATGTTGGTCATAAAGATCAATTGTGGAAGCACACAATTATGGCGAGTATTGGTCGATAATGGAAGTGCTGTTGACATCCTATATTACGACGCATTTAAAAAGATGGGATTGAATAAAAGCGACCTAAAGCCCGCTATCACTCCACTCTACGGATTCACCGGTAACAGCATAATGCCTATGGGCATGATTGACTTAATGGTCAGCATTGGAACCTATCCTAGGGTTTCAACAGCAATGACCTAATTCTTGGTTGTAGATTGCCCTTCTGCATTCAATGTTGTACTGGGAAGACCAACATTGAGGGAACTTTGAGCAGTAACATTGATCTATCATCTCGCTATGAAATTCCAAACTTAACAAGGAGTAGGCGAGGTGCGTGGCAACCAATATGATACGAGGACTTGTTATATCAACTCTTTAAAGCTCGCGGCAAAGAATGCGACACCTCGCACAATGATAGTCCAACTACAAAGAAAAGTGTCAGGTGAAACGTCCATCGAAGCATTAGGCGAAAACGTTAGTCGAAGCATCAGGCGAAACGACAATCGAAACGACAAGCGAAAATCTCGACCCTCGAGAAATCGATGGAGAGGTCAAAACTTGACCCATTGAAGACTTGGAAGATTTGCTATTTGATAGGTCCTCCAATATTTTAAAGATTGGAGCGAGGCTTCAAGAACCTGTGCGAGCTTCATTGGTCGCTTTTCTGGAATCTAACTTGGATGTCTTTGCGTGGCAACATTCGGACATGGTCGGGATCGATCCAAATATCATATACTACCGTCTTAACATAGATCCAACAAAGAAGCCTGTACGGCAGAAAAGAAGAGCTATGAATCCAGAACGCTACGTCGCGTTGAAAGAAGAGGTAGAAAAGTTGCTCGAAATTGGATTTATTAGGGAATCTTTTTATCCGAACTGGCTTGCAAACCCGGTTTTGGTAAAGAAACCCAACGGAAAGTGATGAGTATGCATCGATTTTACAGATCTCAACAAAGCATGCCCGAAGGACAGCTTTCCCCTTCCAAGAATCGACCAGCTTGTAGATGCGACGTCGGGGCATGAACTCTTAAGTTTCATGGACGCATATTCTAGATGCAATCAAATCCCCATGTACGAACTAGATGAGGAGCATACCTTGTTCATCATTGATCGAGGATTATACTGTTACAAAAAGATGCCCTTCAGACTCATCAATGCAGGAGCAACCTACCAGCATCTTGTCAACATGATGTTTGTAAAACAAATTGGCAAGACAATGGAGGTATAAGTTGACGACATGCTGGTGAAGTCGAAGAAAGCCGAAGATCACATCAAACATCTTGATGAGATGTTCAAAATTCTCCGAAAGTATCAAATGAAGCTGAATCCTCAGAAGTGTGCATTCGGGGTAGGATCTGGAAAGTTTCTGAGTTTTATGGTCAATCAGTGAGGCATTGAAGCAAAACCTCAGAAGATACAAGCGCTGATTGATATGCAATCTCCTCGCAAACCTAAAGATGTGCAAAGCTTGGCAGGAAGAGTGGCCACATTGAGTCGATTTGTATCCAAGTCGACGGATAAGTGCCAACCATTCTTTGAAGTATTGAAAGGTTCGAAGAGGTTCGAGTAGACGGGAGAATGCGAGCAGGTGTTCTAAAAATTAAAAATACACTTGGGTTCTTCTCCACTCTTGTCGAAGCCAAATCCGGGGGAAGAATTATATTTATACCTCGATATCTTTAAATATGCGACAAGCGCTGCGTTAATTCAAGAATATAAAAAGATACAGCGACCAGTGTACTACGTAAGTAAAAGACTACTCGATGCTGAAACAAGATATCCAGAGACGGAGAAATTGGCATTAGCACTCATTGTCGCATCCAAGAAACTTCGACCTTATTTTCATGCGCACACCATCAAAGTTTTCACGAACTTTCTATTAAAGTAGGTTCTACAAAAACCCGAGGCTTCTGGACAACTACTTAAGTGGGCAGTTGAGTTGAGTCAGTTTGACATCGATATTCAATCCCGTACGACGATCAAAGGGCAAGCCCTCGCAGATTTCATTGCAGAATTCACATATGATGTCAATCTTTCCACAGAAGTAATCGAAAAGCCTACTATAGATTTATCCAGATTATGGAAGCTTTATGTCGATGGATCGTCGAACGAGAATGAAGCTGGTGCGGGCTTAGTACTAATCAATCCTGAAAGGCATAATATTCATTGTGCACTTCGCTTCAAATTTCCAGCATCAAATAATGAGGCAGAATATGAAGCACTGATAGCCGGGCTCAAGCTCGCATAAGAAATGAAGGTCGAAGTGATTGAGATATACAGTGATTCCTAGCTAGTTGTTTGTCAAGTGAACGGTGAGTATCAAGCAAGAGGAAAGAGAATAATGGCTTATTTACAGGAGGTACAAAGATTATTCTCGACATTCACTGCCTATAATATTCAACTTCTTCCTCGCATTAAGAATACTCAGGCAGATACTCTAGCTAAACTCACCTCAACAAAAGATGCCGAATTACTAAAGGTGGTCCTTGTCGAGTTTCTTACAAAACCTAGTATCGAAGCAGAGCCCCAAATAGCTACGACGGTTGATAAAAAATCATCGTGGGTAGATCCTATAATGAAGTATATACAAAATGGCGATCTCTCCGAAAACAAAGACGACGCAAAGCGACTTTGAATGAAAGTAGTTCACTATGTTATCTATGACGAAAAGCTTTATCGAAGGAGTTTTAGTGCACCGCAATTGTTATGTGTCGATGAAGAAAAAGTAGACTACATTATGAGGGAAATTCACGAAGGAATATGTAGAAATCATTCCGGGGGGCAGGCACTTGCGAACAAGATTCTAAGACAAGGGTATTTTTGACCGATCATGAAGAAGGATACGATAGAATTTACTAAGAGGTGTAACAAATGCCAACGATTTACAACAATACGGAATCTAAAAATGTTGTGTTTGTTTAAAAAGGAAAAAGAAAAGAAAAATCTCCTCGAGTTTTGCTATTCTTCTTAGAAAAGATGACACGTAGGTTCATCTGTCAGAAAAAGGTGCACGTGATCTTGAAAAGGTGAGATTTGAGATCTGGCGACCTTTTGATTCTTCAGGGGTCTCAAGTCTAAGTCATGACATCGCATTTTTGAAGCTCGCACTTATAGTAGAAGGAAGCTCCATTTTGTCCTGAAGAACTAATGGAGCTGGGAGACAATTGTTGTGCAGTCTAAAATCCTATATGTTGGTCAATACCAAAAAGGGAAAAGTTGACCAAGTGAACGTGTCAAGTCGCATGAGTAAGATTAAGTGCGACCTCTTCCGAAAGAGTTAAGTACGACCTCTTCGGAAAGAGTTAAGTGCGACCTCCACCACATAAGTTAGTGCGACATCCTCCGAACGAGTTAAGTGGAACCAGAAAGGAAACTAGACTAAGTTTCGTCAAAACGGGTAACTTACAAAGAAAGGGAAACAAAAGTTTCTCTTTAAAGATCGACCAGTTATTTCATTTAAGTAATTACCTAGTTATATTGTTACTCAAATTATATTGCCTAATTATACAGTTACCCATTCTCACAATTGGGAAACATTGAGCTATCATTACCTATATAAAGTGAGTTCAATGTTTCACCCAAGGGATGGGGGATCTTTTATCTTTAAAATCTTTTGGAAACTTTTTAAACTCTGGCTTCTTCTTTCCAGACAACACATTGTAATTTTGAGCTCTTATAATTCTTCAGAAAATAGTAAAAAGCAGTGGACGTAAGCTCATCTTTTTTGAGGCTGAATCACTATAAAATTCTTGTCTTTTTGTTTGCTTTAATTAATTAACCTTTTCCACATACAAGCCATATTTTTGTAATTTTCCTAAATTTATTGTTGACAAAACCTCCGTCAACAATTACTATTCTTTTCTTTGGAAACTAACAATTGCAGTTGAATCAATCTTACTACAAATGTATATGCAAAAGATAAATATAACTTCACAATCGAGAATTGTAAAATTATTAAGAACTGCTTTGCTTGTATTTCTGTTTAACAAGTATCATGGTTTAAAAAAAAGTATTTACGTCTACGAAAAAATGACAAATCATTTGTGTGAGGCTGAATAGAAATAATGATGTTAAAAAAAAGTTACATATAAGCTTTGAGTTTGTCCAAAAAATATGATAGAAAAGTTTTGTGTCTAAATATAGGTGAGGCTGGAAAAGAGAATGAAGCAGATAATATGTCATTAATCTACTCAAGATACTTAATTGAAAAAAAAATGTCTCAAGAATGAATGAATTTGTAGGTAGAAAAATGTCATTACTCATTATTGAAAATTTGTAGGTAGAAAAAGAGAACATCTAACCCGATAACCCTCGAGTAATTTTCAATATTTAGTGATGTTTATTATATTTTAATTTTCTTGGGGGAAAGAAAATTTCAATTGGAAGGAATAATGAGAAACTAAATATGGCCATAATCTAATTTGTCTCTACAGTTTTGTTGCACGGAGTCAAGTCGACATATAGCATTGACAACTTTTTTTTTGGATTGATTGACGATGTAGACGCATTCAACATGCGATTTCTTTAGGGGACTTATTCTTACACTATATTTTGAAGCAATTAGATTAGGCAATGAATCAAAGGCTGAGGAATTGCGTAAAAAGAATTAGAGCAAGATCACACACACTCATGTAGCCTTTGTGCTTCCTAAGGTGGTAAGAAAATTTTCCAAAGATAGACTACGTTTATATTTAGTAATAATTTTCTTTTCAGGCGCTTATAATTTTGTAGGTATTGGTATGTGAGTGTATACCGACTGTCGCAGCTAAGATAAGAGAATGTTGATATTGTAATTCCCAAGATTTGTCAATGGAAGAAGAATTAGAAACAGAGACAATCTGCTTCATATAGTAGAGTACTAACTGTACTTGGCAAATCACAGATTAGTATTTCATTATTTATTGGAGTGTACATTATACAATTATTATATCTTAAGTTATCAAGTTTTATTTTTGATTTGTGATTAATCTCATATTTTACATCTTAAATTTTAGGAGATACACGCACTCCTTATGCCAACTGCTGNAGATTAGGCAATGAATCAAAGGCTGAGGAATTGCGTAAAAAGAATTAGAGCAAGATCACACACTCATGTAGCCTTTGTGCTTCCTAAGGTGGTAAGAAAATTTTCCAAAGATAGACTACGTTTATATTTAGTAATAATTTTCTTTTCAGGCGCTTATAATTTTGTAGGTATTAGTATGTGAGTGTATACCGACTGTCGCAGCTAAGATAAGAGAATGTTGATATAGTAATTCCCAAGATTTGTCAATGGAAGAAGAATTAGAAACAGAGACAATCTGCTTCATATAGTAGAGTACTAACTGTACTTGGCAAATCACAGATTAGTATTTCATTATTTATTGGAGTGTACATTATACAATTATTATATCTTAAGTTATCAAGTTTTATTTTTGATTTGTGATTAATCTCATATTTTACATCTTAAATTTTAGGAGATACACGCACTCCTTATGCCAACTGCTGTGTTGGATCGGTTTCTCACCAGTTGTCCACGTGTCTTGAACTGCTGATGCTGGATTGTCCAACTGTTCACGTGTCCTTGCTGTCTCAAAACTCTCTGAACTCCAAGCAAAATCAGAGAGGCGGGGGTGGCTACCTGCAAAGACTCTCCGATGCTTAAGTCAGTGGTTTTTCTTTGCATTTTGGTAGCAAGGAGAAAAATATATCAGTATCAATATCTATCTATTTCTTGTGTTTTCTTCTTTTTTCTTCTCTCAGACTGTTTTATGTTTACAAGTGTTTTTGTGCGAACATCCTCTCTCGGGAATGCATAGCTTCAATATATGTAGTCCTCGGATAGTGAATTGCCTGGTTCTCTCTGTTTGAAAAAAGAATCAGTACCTTTCACCTCAAGATCTTTTTTAACCGTGATGGGCCGAGATTTCTGTGACCTCTTCTGTGCTACCGTGGCCTGATTTTCGCCGCCTCCTACGGCTTCAATCTGACAGGAGCAAGATTTGGGCAAATCGCCGTTCTGTCAGGACGGCTTGTCCCTGCGTGCGCACCTACCCAGAAACGCATTAAATGCTCTGTCCGGGTCTGGAGCCGTGGGGCTGCTTTCCATCGTATCCAGTCTGAAGACCCTTGGGGCTTCTGACCCCTATGACTGTTGAGGTAAGGGTCGCTGTTCCTAGATAGCAGACCCTTGGGGCCTCAGACCACCAGCTGTCGAGGTTGGGGTCTGACTGGCTGAATCGTTTGGGATCAGTGGTGGATTCTGCCTTAAATTCGGAAGACCCAAAGGCCGATGGTGAGATCACGTGCGATCCGCGTGGCGCTTCTCGTGGTACAAGGTTCAGGAATGGGCCCCACAACTGCCCCCATTTCCCTATTTGATAGATTCATGTCTATCAAGTGGGGAAACTGTCTTCTTGCTTCTCCAACCTGTGGGACGCACGTGGCTCCCCTTTCCCGATGCGGTGATACGTCATCTCTCATTTGTGAGATCTGTTTGAAATTTGCAATTTTTGACTGTTCGGTTTCCAGAAAAACTTTCCGACTCCCCTTCTTTAAAAACCGCTACTGTGCTTATCTGCTGTTTTACCAAAAAATTTTAATCGCCCCAATCTCTCAACATCTCGAGATTTCTGCCTCCTTCTCTTCCAAAAACTTTTACCCTCTCAGTCGTCTTTTGGAACGATGGCTTCGAATCAAAATCAGGAATTGCAATCTATTAAGGATTCAGAGTTGGACTCATTGAGGAGGCAGCTCTGCTTCCCCGGAGGAGTGACGCTTCAAAGAGTTAAAGGCCCCGCAGACTGGTACCTTCAGACCTGCGCCCCCGAGGGTTCCATTGTTTTGGGCAGGAAGCATCTGGAATGCTTGCGGTTCCCTCTTCCCCCTCTAGTCCATCAGTTTTTTGCCCTGACGGGGATCCACCCAATGCAACTGAATGCCAACGGGATTATGATTCTGATGGGGTTCTCTGTCCTGTCTGTTATCTACAATACGCACATTGACCTGGAGGTGGTCTTCTATGCCTACAAACTTGTTCTCATTCCCAAGAAGAGCTCCTACCCCACTTTCTATCTCCAGCCGCTGCCTGGTTGCCACATCTTCTGGGGGCTGCCGCGGTCGGACAAACTATGGGACTCTCACGCCAGGCTTTATGCCGTAGGAGGGGCGTGGTGCTCCCCTTGGGTAAACGGGGAACATTACCAGGTCCCCTCAGTGTTCCTGCAGAGTAAGCATCGGACTATGACCTTTGGATTCGGATTTTCTCACAGTTTCATTTCTCATGTTACTTTGCCCTGTGCAGCCTCCGTAGAAGAAAACAGGTTCGAGCCGCATCTGTCGGCTGGGCGGCTCAAGGGTCTTGAGGGGATTGTTATCTTCAGCTCCCCGGGGGAGTGCAGGCATATTCAAGCCGTCCTCAACCCCCTTACGATGAACCTGATGCCCAAGATGGTCTCATACCTTCCTTTCCCTTTAGACACCTG
>JXTB01000610.1:176375-208924 GCA_002914805.1 Parasponia andersonii | reverse complement strand
AAATTTAATTTTAATTTTTAGCCAAACCATTTTTGTTTTTGTGTTTGTTTTTTTTTTAAAGAAGAAAAAAATAAAAAAGAAAGAGAGAGAGAGAGTAAATAAAATGATATAATAAAAAAAAGAAAAAGAAAAAAAAGAAATATAAGAGTGAGCGAGATGGTGGTGTGTTGGATTTAAAATAAAATCGAAATCGGAAAGGAGAGGTGCTAACTATTTAAGAAGAAGAAGAAGAAGAAGAGGAAGAGGAAGGTGTAGGAAGGTGTGTGTGTGTCTTTTTTTTGATTATTGAAATTGTCCGCATTTTGATCATCTGCCTCTCTCTCTCTTTCTCTCGATCTGCCCTTCCCTTCCCACTTTACAGCATCCCACCGCCACTTCGACCTCAATTCTCGTCCTTGGTAAGTCTTTCATCTCCTCTCCCTCTCCCTATAGATCCTCCATTAAAGTTTCTTGATCTCATCTTTATTATGCAAATTACACATTTATGATTTATTCATAAGATTGAATTTTCAATAATATATATATATATATATATTTATAAGAAAGCTAGCTAGTTGTTGTTGTGGATCTTAGATCGCATTTGAGTTGGGTTGGGGTGCACAATGACGGGAGGCGTTTGTGAATCTGAGGTCGTCGTGAATGGTCCTGAGGAGGGTCTCGCCAATTCTGCCAATGGGAATGCTGATGCTGATTTCGATGGCTCTTACGTGTTCGTCACCGATACGGACGCCAGTGACAAGGATGTCGTTGACTCTGATCTCCATGCCCCTCCTCAACCTGAGCAACCGCTTCACAATGCTGAGGCTGAGGCTGAGGCTGAAGAAAATATTCATGAAACCAAGAACGAGGCTGCTGAAATCAATGTTGAATCGTCGCAGCCTAATGGTGAGGCTGAGGGAGGAGAAGAAATTCATCAAACACAAGTGAGCACGATCAAATCAGATCAACCAGATGAAAACCAACATCAGGAGTCTGACATTGCTGTTAATGCCCTTCAAACTGCTACGACTCAGGATAAGGAACAAGCAGAATTGTTCAATGTGAGTCCTCTGGGAGGTACACCTGGGACTCCACCACCAGATGGTTTGGAGCAGGATCCTGTGGTTACCGACATCCTCCCTATCTCCATTGAGAGATGTGATGTTTTACCTCATGCGGTTCCCGAACACGATGATGGAGCTTTAGACCCAGCAGAACAATGTGGGCCCTCAGAAAATGCCCCAAGTTTGCCTTCACCTCCTGAAATTGGTCCCACCAGTTCTCCTACACTTGTTGATTCTGAGCAACCATTGAGCTTCTCTGAAGGGGACGATGGAGTGGACGTGGAGCCTACTCTGGAAGCACCTCCATGTTCTCAAGTTGATAAATCTGTAGAGATACAAGTTTCAAATGGTCCTTTATCTGAAGAAAATGGAGATGGCCTGCCTGTCGGGAGCATTTCAGAGACTGTTGTTATTACTGACTTGGTTGGTGCCGGTCAGGATACACCTGAACGAAAAAATCAGACTTGTGAAAATGCGGAAAGCTTTCCTGTGAGTAATAAAATAACAGAGGATTCAGATGTCAAAAATGAAGTTTCTTTGCCTGCTGGAGATCTTCCAACTTGTGACTTTGAGGATGTGAGACCAGAGACTGATACTGACACTGGAAAGGCAAATCAGAAGGACATTGAAAACCCTGAATCTTGTCCTGTTGAGAATGAGAATATGCTTGTTAATCCCGAGTCAATTGGCCTTGCTAGTGATGGGAGGTCCCAACCTGAGACCTGCAGTGCTTCCAGTGGAGTTGAAGAGAAATCATCTGCTGATGCAATAGATGTAGAATCCGAGGATTCAAACAGGACCCCTGAATGTGATGGCAGCCAGTCGATGTCTTGTGCTCAGACAAATGTGGAGTCGGTTTCGGACGATAATACTTTAGTTGATCATGACTGTAGTTTGCCAGCTTCTTTAGTTGCTGCTGATTCGAAACTAGAGTCTGAAGTTGAGAATACAACTGCAGTAAGAGGAAGAGATATCCTCGGTGATGATGTTATTGCATCTGAAGGCGAGAATAGTGGAAGTGTGGTAGATGGTAACATTGATTCTGAGAATGTAGGAAGCGATGTGAAATCAACATCTCCAGAAGCTGCAAGTATCAACAGAAATCAGAAGGATCAAACCTCAACGTCTCTCCCAGAAGATTCTTCAGAAGGACAGAAAGAGGTGTTTAAAAGGCCATTCTATTACTTGATTAGGATTCCAAAATGTGATGATGAAAATTTGAAAGAACAGATTAAACTTGCTCAGTTACGAGTTGAAGAGAGGACTAAAAGTAGGGATGCCATTCGTGCTCAGATTCAGATGAAAAGGGTGAGATATATCTGCTAATGATTTCTACCATGTTTGATTATAAGATTTTTCGTATTTGTATTGAATGTAACGAATCTTTTTATGGTCAGGCCACTCTTAATGAGTATGGTGATAAGATTCAAGCTTCCTTAACTGAGGAGAGAGCTGCAAAAGACTCATTAAAGTCCAAACGCCAGGAAGTGGATTCTGCTCAGTCTGTGATTAACAAAGTAAAGAATGCAAAATTAGTCGAGGAAATTGATGGCAGGGTACTTTTTCCTTTTTCCTTTTTTTTTTTTTTTTTGCCCTCAAGGGATTATTGATACTGCTGGATTTATCTGTTTGATTTCAATGTGCTTATATTTACATTTCATCCATATTGTTTAATGTGTCACTTGTGAGCAGATACGCCATATGGAGCACATGATAGAACACGAAACCGTGCCCTTGAAGGAAGAAAAACAGTTAATTCGTGAAATCAAGCAATTAAAGCAACATCGTGAACAGCTCTTGTCTAGCATGGGTAATCTGGATGAAATTCAACAGGCTTTGGACCAGAAAGATCAAAATGAAGAGCGCCTGAAGGTATCAATTTCTACTTGCTCATGATTTCTTATATATATATATATAATGTTTGTATGTGTGAGTGTGATAAGTACCGAGGTGAAGGGGGAAAAAAATAGAATAAAACTTGAGATGTGTTATGCACAGAAGCCATTGATTTGCTTGGTTTACATTTGATGTTGCAGTCCTGAGTCATTTCGGGACAGTGACAATGTCTAGTACTGTAGAGGAAAGTTTCAATTTAAAATAATTTTATGTCATTGCAGGTTTTGAGAAAGGAGTTGGATCTACTCAGAAGCAATCTAACCAAAGCTGAGGAAGCCACTCAAACTGCTAAGAATAGATATAATGATGAAAATGAGAAGCTGAATGATATTGTATCTCAGTTTAGAACTGCAGATGGCATTCGACAAGAAGCCTATGCACATTTGCAGAGTTTGAGGAAAGAACAATACGAAAAGGTGCATTAGCTCTGCTCTTTAGAATTTTCTCCTTTTCTTTGTAATTTGTTTTTCAGATTCTTATTAAATTGTCGGGTATAGACAGACACGTGTTTTCATGAATGTAATGGCTAGGAATAATGCAGTTGATACTTTTGCTATTTTAGGGGTTTTTTGTTAGCATTCTTTAAAGACATGCAAAATTTATGTAAAAACATCTTCAACGAATAAGCTTTTCATGCTAAATGGCCTTCTTGTTAAACTGGACGATGAAACTACATTGGATAATCGTGGTTTTGAGTTAATTGTCCTTTGATTTTCAGAACAAGCATTTTTGGAGGTACAAAGATGATGCAAAGGCGGCCCAGAATCTAAAGTTGAGTGGAGATAAGGAGCAACTGCAGAGTCTTTGCCTTGATCAAGTGAGTTGATCGAATTGTTTTACAAGTCTTTTCTAGCAAAATCTGTCATTTCTGCTAATCTCATTTATCAACCCAATTTTTGCGTTGATTAATTAATTATTTAGGTCGAGAGAGTTATGGAAGTCTGGAATAGAAATGATGATTTCCGAAGACAATACATTCAATGCAACACCAGGAGTACACTCTGGCGGCTGAGAACATTGGATGGTCGTTCACTTGGTCCTGATGAAGATCCACCTGTAATACCTGGTATTGTAAATAACAGAATGACGAAAAGTAACCCTGTGAGACCAATTTCAGTTCCAGAAGAAGTAAAACAAGATGTGCCTGTGAAAGCTGAGAAATCAGAGGATAAATCAGTTGCAAAGGTTGTGGAGAGAAAGGATCAAACAGCTAAAACCAGGAGTTCAAAACCTGTTTCGGGGAATAGTCCTGCAATTACTTCTAGTGAGGATGAGATAAAGGAGAGAGAAGAAGAGGCTCGACGGACGAAGGAGGAGGAGGAGCTGGCCAGAAAGGCAGAGGAATTGAGAAAGGAAGAGGAGGCAGCCAAGTTGAAGCAGCAGCGTAAGTTAGAGGAGAAGGTCAAAGCAAAGGAGGCAATAGACAGGAAAAAACGAATTGCTGAAAAAGCCCGAGCCAGGGCTGCGATTAGAGCTCAGAAGGAAGCTGAAGAGAAAGAAAAGGTAAATTACTGAAATTCACTAGTTTCTAAAGTCAGCATCTTGGAATACTAACATTTCGTATGTATATATGGTGTTGGTGTGTGCATGTTTGTTGTGTGGGGACAATTCTTCTTTCCTTTTTCACTATTGACGTTTGTGAATTGTACGATCCTGTGCAGGAAAGAGAGAGAAGGGCTAAGAAGAAGGAAAGAAAGAAGGCAAATGGAACAGATGTTACGAATCAGGACGGAGGAGAATCTGCTCCAACTCCAAGCTTGGAAATTCCTGCTACTGCTAGTGGAGTTCCTACCGAGTCTGAAACCAAGGAGAAAGCAACCACAACTGTGAAGAGGCCTCAGAAAGGATCACAGTTTATAAAGCAGAGCAGGACCAAATCCATGCCTCTGCCTCTCCGAAACAGGGGCAAGAGAAGGATGCAACCATGGATGTGGATAGCTCTTGTTGTCGTGTTTGTTTTGGCCCTGTTTTTGGTGGGCAAACAGTGGCTTCTCCTTTAAATCCTTATTGCGATGGTTCGGTTTCTGAATGCATAGACTGCTTATTTAATAGGCGAATAACACAGTTTGGTGGGACATTCCCAAAGATAATTCTATACTATTACTTAGATATTCTATATATACATAGGCGATTCTTTTCCGTCATTTTTTGGGGTTTGTTTTCCTCTAGTTTGCATTGGATTAGCATTAGCAAAGTTTTCTTCTCATTTCACTGAAACCCAGGTTTATTGGTTTGCTTAAAATTTCAGATATTATTATTATTACGTTCTTTATTAGAAGTTTAATGTGAGGAACAAGAACTTCAGAAATAAAAGAAATTGTTTTGGGAGATTGGATGTTGATGCTCCTCTTCTTGTTATGTTCTCATCGATGTGGATTGTAGAATATTGTAGAGCACTATACGTGCGTGAGAATTGCTTGGCCAAAAACGATAATAGTGCCTCGTACGAATAACTATAGCATTCCTTTTATCAATTAGATCGCCTCCAACGTAATCTTGCAAATTCCTGAAAATCATTATTGCGTGTAATTTGGATCAAATATCCAAACTTAAAATGGTTGTGAAATATCAAACACTGTCAAATCAAATATAAAATCTACCAATTCTCATTTGCATATAACTTTATTGCAAACTATCAAGTCAAATTTATTTTTGGTTTGTATACAACACTAATAGAGTGTTGTGCAGCGTAGTTGCAATACAGCTCACAGCAACTGTCTGACAACGTGAACGAGAGGTCTGCTAAAATTTGCAAGAACCCCTGACAGGGTGAACTTGTATACCACCAGTACTAAGTATCAAACACTTGATACTAGATTGGGAACCAAGTCTATGATAAAGGTGCGTATTTCCATCGGGGCGAGTTCCACAACTAGTGCTGCAGGATCAACTGGTCCACCCCTGCTAAGCTTGGAGTCGTCATTTTCCGAGGACGGGCCTTCTACTTTCCACACCAGTCTCTTCTTCTCCATTAGTCTTCTCTCTTGGTTGGCAGACAAACTTGTCTCCGTCACTTTGCTAATCTGAGAAGCAAAACATGAGGCTGACATATAAAGTAAGAAATAATTGAATTGTCGACAAGCCAAGAAGCCTGGCTAGTGTCAAGGAGTTCATTGCTTCTACTAACCTCCTTTCCTGGAAACAGCTTCTTCAGCTCCACATTTGTCAATACAGACAGATCCTTGTCCTCTCCAATCTTTGCATGGTTTTAACAATCCAAACAAATAACCACATAAGTATGAAATAAAGATGTGGAACATCAGAATTCCAGACCAACAGGCAGAAGATTCAAATAGTATCAAAGAATTTTTCTTCTATTGCAGAATAGATCCACTACATGAATTAAACGGAAAGCAATATATTGCAAGCTCAGGGAACAAAAATTCAAATGGCTAATATGTAGTCATCTTCCACGACTAAGACTTTGTAAAATAAACATGGCATTCAAAGCATGCAGAAGATGAACGAAGAAAATGAGAACATGCGTTAAAATTTTACCTCATATAAATGTGCTAACCGAAGAAGAATTTTCCCACCATCAAGGTCCTGTATAATTTAGGAAAAGGGAGAAATTAAAGATATGCGTATGACAGGGCAATTACAACTAGTTTGTGTTTGCTAGAGCCACTACGGTCCAAACTCTCCTGGAAGACACTCAGTTCTCACGTAAAATAAATTATCATCATTTGAGTAATCATATAAAGAACTCATAATGAGAAACAAAAAAGAATGTCATCCAACGAAAATTGTTACCTGAAGAGTAATAATAGCAACATTGTCGGGCAAACTGTACGAGGAATCAATCCCAGAAAAGGTTGGTCTATGAGAATTAATCCAGTTATCACTATCCTGCGTAGAAAGGAGTGACCTATTGGTAACCAATTCAAAATCACTTAAAATATGTAATGTACTCAACAATACTTTTTTCCCCTTTTCCTGAATATCATCACCTGCTCACAGAAGGCAAATAGAAGCGGAGAATATATCTCCTGACCATAAGAACGGCGCCACTTGGCACCCTCTCCCAGGGGATCAATTCTGAAATAGAGTTTTCCTTGAATCTGGAAAAAGTAAATCAGAATAAAAGCTGGATTCTAATATTTCTAGAATTTATCACATAAGAAAGAATTCAGCAAGATACTATATCTTGAGTTGTTGACAAAATAAGAACATCTGAAGCTATAAACTTTTTCAAAGACTTAGTTGAGGGAAAAATTATTATTTTGCCGTCAATAATAGGATAAACTACAAACCCATATTCGCATAAAAAATCTTGTCTACATGAGACCTTTTATCGCTTATCATTGCACCTATATCTTATCAATTGAATAGGACTAGGTTAACTTTGTACTTGCAAAGGAGTTTTGTTCCCCTATAGAAGCCAGAACAATTAAGACAGAACGTTGTTGAGAAAGAAGCATGGATATACCACGTAAACCTATGGTTCCAGCATAAGAACTCAGAAATGATTTATGAAGAATAGCAGACGCTGAGTAAAGAGCATGAGTTACACAGTAAATAGACTTACAATTAGTCCCTTGCAATCGTTAAGAACACACACTGTTTCATTTAGAGCCTCTGCAACACCTCTTGAGTCATCTAAAAGTAGTCTCCTGTTATGGTACGACAGAGGAATTTCAAATATGATATTGATTTATATAATTTAAGAGCTATGGGCTTGCTTGGATACACTTTTATTTTGTGTTTGTTGTTTTCGTAAATGAAATGGAATGTGAAGATCTTGAGAAGATCCAATCACTCTTTTCCTTTTACAAAACAAAAAACACAAAACAAAAGTGTGCCCAAGTAAACCCATAGGCAGTCATAAGCTTTACTCATGGCTATCCTAATTAATCCATTGAAAAAAAAAAAATTATCAGTTTCCTGCCTTAGTTTATAGTTGCAACCTATATCATCTCGTTAATTTCTTCTGCTCGTTCAGGCAGTGGATTAGCTTCAACTTAAACAAAAGAAGATGGTACTACATAAAAATTAAGCATGCAGCGTCTTTTTATGTAATCACTTTTTAAAATATGCTTTGTGATGGAGAAGCTCTAGAAAACACCATACCTGTGGAGCATCAGCTCTATTTGTCCATCCAGTATACTGGATCCCCCAACAGATCGATCTACCAAAACTGAAAATTCTTTTTTATCATCTTGCATGTAAATCCCAAGGTTAATCTGAAATGAGAGTACAAAAGTGTGAAATGATTTTGGACATTAAATGAAAAATACAAATTCATCTAGAACGTAGGAATTTCAGTGCATTTAATGTGAACAGCAAATCAATGTATAGAGAAACTAAGTGCTCATAATTTTTATCCCAGCAGTGTCTTTTTATACACTTTTTTTTTATAAGAAACGAAACTTGTATTAAAATGAGGAGAATACAAGAGAGGGTGAATAAGAAATGCACCCCAGAAAACTAACAGCGAAGATACAACAAAAGGGTGTTCCAATCCCTGAATATGTCAGAGAAAGAAACGCTATTAAAATCCTTAAACTCATGTAACCAAGTAGCTACCCAAATTCTAATCCTATCCCACAAGGATTCCAAAGAATCTTCAGTGTCTTTTCATACATGAGTAAGTCCATCCTAATCATACTAAGCCTAATGGAAATTAAAAGCTTAAAATTTTAAAATATGATCAATCATAGAAATAAGGGAGAGAAAAAAAATAATAAAGCAATTTAGTTGGTTTTTTAATCCAAGTGACCAAGTGTGAACATACTGGATAATAATTTCCAGCAACAGGTTGATTCACGTTAAGGTCCCAATCTGCTCTGTAGTCACGAATCTGCAAAATGTGAATCCAAGGATCATTATATGATATTTCCCGGGAAAAAAAAAGGATCATTGTATGAGCCTAATTGGAAATAAACTCATAGAAGTGTTCATGTATCTTAAGCAGTTTAGTCAACTGACAGAAAGATAAAGGCCTTCAACAATGAATTCATTATTCTGAGATTTGCAGAACTCTTAGTTGTAGATAGTGGATGAACAAGTTAATATACCCGTTTAATAAAGTCACGACCATTAGAATCAGTGTAGAACCTCTTATTGTTATCCACGGCAGTTGTTATTTGAGTTACAACTTCTTTGCCTGTTCCATCATTAATAGGTATCGGTCCGACCTGAAAATGCAGATATTGTTAATGCATATAACATTGCTTTTATAAACTAACAACCAATATTCAGCATTATATTTCAAGTGAGGAACTGGTGCACCAAGAGGGTGTCGTCCCTGGAAGAGCCATCTAAAGCACCAAGGTTCCCTCATAAGTGGCACTTTCTTCACTGTAAGCATCGCTCGGGAGAAAACATATATGATAGACAATCTGGTAAGCTTACAATATATTCAACTTCGACGTGTTCTTTTCCCTTGTGAAGCCTGGTGATCTGCATACATGATTGATGCAGCATTATTAACAAAAAGAAACTGGAAGCTTTATAAAGGAGTAACAATAGAAGATATGCTCTAGCATTATAGCTTGAACTAAATTGTCAAAAAGTGATGAGATATATTTTGTTGAAAAAACAACAAGATAGGACTTGTATTTAATTATGCAGCAACTGGACAAAAATCCTCATATTGTTCAAAAAAGTATTGTTCATTCTACAATGAGGACACAGCTGGAGAAAAAAATCTCTTTATTAATTAATAAGAAATGTTGTAGTAGAATTACTTGCTACCCTTGCATGCTACGAGTTCATAAAGTATGACATATCAACCAGAGCTATAAAAAAGCTAATGCATATGACAAAGAAAAAGCAAACAATTTTCTGAATTCAAAAGAATCCTGTATAAACCGTTCCAGACTGACAAATGATGAACAATGGCATTCAGGGGGTGATATGGGAAAACAATAGCCAGAGAAAACAACACACATTGCAACAAAGTGACAAAGCACCTGATATATCCATGAATTTATATGTTGATGTACTTCATCTATTATTGGTCCACGCACTATGGTGGAAGAGACCTGAAACATACATGACATATAAATAATTAATGGAACTCCTTAGACTTACCGTCCATATCCTGTAATTGAGATTTTTGCATACCTCTTCAGGTTTTATTAGAAATGTGCCATTTGGACGAAAGATATATGCTCCAGAATTCTAAGAATAAAACCAGTGATAGAATAATACTTTAGAGGTCATAAACATAAATATTATGCCACCTTATGAGACACGCAAGTTCAAAATACCAAAAGAAATCGAATAATATATAAGTGCAATACATCTATCCAATTATCTACCTGAGGAACTTTATCACTGCTCCCATTATATCCAGTGTAAAATCCATAAGATTGTTTCACCGTTTCCTTAACCTTCAAAATGAAAGAACTATTAGAGACATATACTGCCTTTATCCACTCGTAGCACTGATCCCCCACATAAAATCAAGTCAAGAAAAAGCCCGCTAAAGGAGTGGGGAGATGATGAAGAAGGAAATAAAAGCACTACAGACAGTAATTACACAGCAGTGAGGTCCATTACATACCAAGCTTCTGCTGTTGACATAATTAGTAAGTTTTTCTTGTTCTGTTGAAAAAGTAAGCTTCAGATTTCCTTGGCCAACTTCAACAGTAGATGTCTCACTAGTATTAAATGTGTATACTGATGATCTAGATGAACTGGAACCTAAAATCAATAAAAGACCAAATTAAAACTCTGTTGCAGACTTGGAAAATAAAGTTTCACATCATGTCCCTTAAAGAAAAGATTTATGAGGTAGAGGAACCGCAAGAGAGGACCTGGCTTTTTGGCACTCGAGATAGTGTAGCTGCTGAAACCAATTGGTGGTATGGATACTGCAAACACGAGCCAATACTTGGGTGTCTGAGTTGGAGTGTGACCTAAATATGCCTTAACATGGTAATTCCTTAAGCTGACATAGGCATCAACCAGTGGAACAAGTTGCGACTCAATTTCATTTCCTTCTGAATCATGAACCGTGACATCTTCATTAAACACCTAAGACAACTATAATTTGCAAGTAGAATTCCGAATTTTAGGTAATTCATATAACTAACATCTCTCCTATCAATATTACCAAACAAAGTTCTTAACTTTTGTGATTTACATCATTGGACAAGTAGAGGCATATATTCTCATTTCTGATTGGTTATGGTATAATTTAAACCATTAGAAATATTCTAGTATTCATCTATGTATACATGTAATTTTTTCCTTCTATATGTTGTTTGCATAGGAATAAGTACATTTAGTACCATTTTCAAATGTAGATATGGAGAAGTAGTAAAAGACATGGCCTGGATGCTTTATTATACACTTAACTGCATAAAAGCAGAAGTGCTATTATAAGTCATTATCCCCGTGTTGGCTCTCAAAAGAAATAAGAAGTATAATAACCATACATATCAAGTCAGGCTCGAAGTGCAATAGATGAAAGCAGAATGGAATTACTTACTGGAATTCGAACCACATCTTCTCTCTTCCATCCAAGAGAGTTGTAGATCACAACAATCTATAGATGAGGAAAGGCCATTAGATTATTTAGTATGAAAGTTGAACTAATTACAAGGGAAAGAAATGAGTAGTAAAAAATCTTTCCGTACCAAACTTTTCCCTTCAGACAGATGAACTTCTGATGCAGGACAGTAGCTTACATTTAAAAGTGGGCACTGTAATGGGGAACAAATAAAAATAAAAGAGTAATCAGGAGGGTAATAACATTCTCGTAATGCAAGCAAGAGATGAAAATAGTTCGCAAATTTAAGGGATCATGATGTTTTGCCTGTTGGAACTTTGTAGTTGGTTTCTCACGTCTAGACGCAGGTTCAACTAAGCAAGCAAGTGAAGATGAAACTAATTGCTCCGCCTGCCATAAGATAATACTCAAGTGATTGACACAGATCAGAGATGAAGAACAGAAGTCAAGTTAATTCACACCTCCTTGTAGCCTATAGAGAGTCGTTTAGCATAATCATTAGCCACATGCTGCTTTTCTGTACCAGTGACTGCATCATGATGTTGAGCAATTGCTAAGGCATCTCCTAATGAGTCTGTATTGGTTGATTTACTCCTCCCTTTGAAAAACTCTAGTTGCCTAGCAGCCTGAAAATTAATTACACGTAAAAGTACTACTACGTAAATCTATTTCTAAACATAAGATAAAGTGGTAAAGTAAAGCAACAGAAGAATAATACCAGGTAATAGCCACTCATTATTCTAACATAACGTTTCAGGGCTGGCCTGCTGGTGAAGTATCCTGTCCAGTAAGCATTGTCACGATCTGCATAACTGCGAAGATGCATGCTAGAAATTCTAAGAAACGATTTACATGGGACAGTTAGAAATTGTACTAACTATTGAATGCCAAACTCACGGAAAGAAGTCATCAGTCTTGAGTGGCCAGGATTCATTAGTAGCATATTTTGCATCCGTATATATGGACGGAGAAGAGTACAAAGCATTAACACGACCATCCTAGCAATATCCAAATCAAACCATTTAGAGTTCACAATTAAAAAATTCCAGAAATAAAAAAGGACAAAAGAAAAAGAAAGCTAAAGCCAATTATGGAGTTATTCAGGAACAGTTACCAAGTTCACATAGTGAATAAGCTTGTCCAACTGCCTGAACCATGTGTGTGCATACTGATACTTAAAATCAGTACCCATAGTCCACATTATATGATTTGTCCGAGTTATGTTAGCCTGAGGATAAAAAATAATTTCTGTCAGCAACTGAAACAATATCTTAATGAATTTTTATTCAAAAAAAGAAGAAAAGAAGTCTTTCAAAATAGCTCATTGTGATGAACATATCCATAATCACGGCTTTACTCCACTGAAGGAGAGAGATCTATTATACCCATGATATAGTAATTCATTAGATGCAGGTCAAGCAAAATGATTTTACCTGAGAGATTGCAGCAGCAACAAAGTCATCAACTCGCTCTTGAACATTATAATCAAACAAATCGGGGTCATCCTTCAAGGAAATAAAATACAAATTATGAGCTTATGTAGACAAGTTACATTAAAGAAAAAATGACTAGAACTTCAATAAGTTTCATTGGTTTTTACTTGAACTACTGGAGAAGCATCATTGACCTCAAAATAGAAACCAGACGGAGGTTCATAGTTCTGAGGGAATGCACCGGCAAAAATCTAAAACCATTAAGAAGAGACTAATTATGAGAAACCGGCAGACAAATTTTATTCAACATTAACATGAAAAGAAAACAAGATACAAGTATGAAATGCAGCAGACCGCAGACATAATATTTCCAATTTAGAAAAATATCTAGCATTATTAACAAGTTATTCAGCCCTACAGAAATGGATAAACATAAGAGCTAAAGCCCCGTTTTTCACCTGAGATGATGAACCAAGACTCTTGGAACCACGCCAGACAACTTCAAGACTCTTTTCATTTTTACGCTTGGCTCTGTCTTGGTAATCTATCCGACCATAAAAAAAAGAGTCGAATCCAACCTATATCAAAGGGAAAAGGGGTTCATGCCATGTGAAAATATGTATGCATACAAAAGTTAAGGTTCCTTTAAGAATCAGAATAATCATCAAATAAAATCGTCCAACTTCATTATTTAAAGCAAAAGAAAAGGGAAAGTTTCTGCTCAGAGGTGAAAGCATTAATGTTATATGCTTACTTCTGCTCCCAACAAGTAAGCCTGCACTGCAGAATGTCCAAAAGGGTCAATCTGCCAACCAATTCTGGGAGTGACGTTAAACTCCTCCTTAATGAACCGATGCCCGAGAGTTGTCTGATCAATCATGTCAATGTAATGTGTCGCTGCCTCATCATGCATACTCATGGCCCCATTTCTGCAAGAAAAACAAAAAGAATAATAAAAATAGGATTAAAACAACCCAGTTGTTCTTTTTCTCCAGAGAGGTGGAACCATAAAAGTTGCAATGTTTAATTCTTTGTAACAATGAGTGGGTGATTACATGAACTCAAGTTGGCCAGAACTGACAAGCTGCTTAACCACAAGCTGCATTGCCTGACTCTGATCTCTCCACCATCTTTGAAAGAAAGCCTGAATTTATGAAACAACAGAAGATTATTGAGTGAGTCAAACATACTCATGAGACATTGACTGAAAAGAAAAGGGAAATGGAAGAGATTCGCTCACCTGTTCAACATAAATAAATTTGCGATTCTTGTCAGCCAACAACGCAGGGATTAAAGAATCCAACACATTTTGCACGCAAGCCCCCTTTTTTTTTCCCATTTCCAGCACAAATAACAACATGAAAAAAGTCTCAGATTTCCACAAAACTGATATCAAAAAGTTAGTAAGAGGAGTGGACAGAGAACGGAGGTCAGCTGACCTGGATGGAATTGTTGGAACCGACATAGTACTGATCAACGGTCTTCAACCACCCAACATCGTCGTGGGTGTGAGGAACCAAATGAACGTTAAGCTTCCCAGTGACTATGGTGTGAGAGGTGTTATAGACCATGAACTTGGATTGGCCCCCAACTACTACTCCCGCCACCATTACCACCCACAACAAGAGCGCCGCCTCACTCCCCATATTCTCACTTTTCTTTTGGGTATTTGGGTTTTGGGTTTTATCTTATATATCTTAGTAATTTCAGCTTGGATTGCTTGTTTTGACGTACATTGAGTCAAGTCATCAGTTCCTAAATGGACTGAAAGATTATATAATACAAAAAGAGATCAGTCTACTTGAAATTATGAAAGTTAACACTTACGTTTGAGGATTAACCAACCAGAGAATTTCTGAAACAATCAACAAGTTCTCTCCCTCTCTCTCTCTCTCTCTCTCTCTCTCTCTCTGTGACAGCTTCAGTGTCTGCATCCCATACAATTGAATGTATATATTTCTTTTTATTTAGTTTGGTCGCACTCATATAATATAATAAATAAAGAGAAGAGTGCCGTGCAGTGCAGTGCTGGGACACATTAGGTGGGTGGGCCTTATCCCTTGTTATCCATCTAAATTATGAACTCTACTGCTCCAATTAAGACTTTCTAAGACAAAATTAGAAATTTAGAAATGGCCATTTGGATATTCTTCGTGATTAGCATCCTCTATTGGCTATGACTTGGTTTATTTATTTATGTCAAATATCCTTTAATATATGATTTCATGTTTATCCACCATTCTACCCATTTTATAATAATTATTACTCCTGGCGTGGACTGCAATGGAGGTGCACGTGAAAGCTATGGAGCATCTTTAACAGCTTTTAACACGTCAAAATTCAAACCAATTTGTTGCGGTTGTTATTGAGCAGCGTTGCGTTAGAAGACAAGACTTTCCTTGGTACAAACTACAAACTACAAATACAAATGACCCATTTGCCTGCCCAGAGAAGAAGACTTCATTCAGTTCAGGCTGAAACAAAGAAAACGGTTTTGCTTTGTGGAGCTGTGAAGTGAAGTGATATGTCCCTTGGTAGTTTTTCCGTTTATGGCCTTTGCTGAGGAATAATATATCTCAATATAAGACAAGAAAACAACGTTAATCTGCATAAGACAACTTTGGCCGATTCATCATATCTCGTCTTTTATTATTGTTCTCAACATTACTATTACAACACCACCAATCTATTCAGAGCTACAACCACTCCGTACACGGAAGGCCACAGACAATTTCATTCTCATTCTCGAGCAAAATGCAGAGAAAGCCCTTCATTCGTGCTCTCTATATTTCAGGAACCAAACACGCGGATGTTTAAAAAGTCGATAAGGAATGTGCGGATTTCCATGGGGCCAAGTTCCACCACCAGTTTCTCAGGGTCGATAGGCCCTCCCCTCACCACCTTCGACTCATCACCTGATCCTTCTACTTTCCAAACTAGCTTCTTCTTCTCCATTTCAGCTCTTTCTTGATTCGCCGACAAATTTGTCTCAGTCACTTTGTTGATCTGAGAAAACAAAACAATGTAGGATATAAATTGATTTCTCTACTTTCCTGGATAAACCAAACAAAGCATTCAAGCTACCCTGATTAACAGAATCATGCAGGCATAGCCTTTTACCTTCTTTGTAGGAAATAGCTTCTTTAGTTCCACACTAGCCAATGTAGAGTAATCCTTGTCCTCTCCAATCTTTTCTTACATCAAACACCCGATAATAAAACGAATTCAGAATACGAAGAATGATGAGACAAAAGTGAACAAAGAAGTAAAAATCGACACAACTCAAGGCATTGAATTCCAGAAATCAATCATGACTCGTGAGTATCAAGAGTATAAATTAATCAGTCATTCACCCACTAAATTTAGCTAATGAAAGAAACATCGTTTCAAATATTGGGTTTAGCTTGCTAGAGGCACCTAAACATGACAATTATCTAGTTTAATCACCTAAACATAACAATTATCTAGTTTAATAGCAAGTAGATAGCATTTAAGTGCCAACAATTTCGGCATCAATTTGCTTTCTGATTTCATCAATCAAACTGTAAGTGGAAAATCAGAGGTTTCCAGTAAAAGGGATGCGATATAAAGAGAAACTCATGAGAAATTAAAAGCTGACTAAATATTCTAATTGCTTTTTGATAAGTCCCCAGTCGTGGGCTGGTTGTTGGGATTTGGTAGTTGGTTATAGTTTGTTTTTTAGAATTGGTTGTTATGGAGTGAGGGTTGGACCAAAAACCAACTACATAATCCCAACAACCAGCCCACGACTGGGAACTTATCACTTTTTTGCCAATTCAGTAGGGCAAAGGGGGAAATTAGACCTCATATAAGTGTGCAAGTCGAAGGAGTACTTTTCCATTTGCAAGCTCCTGCAGTTCAGAAAAGGATCATGCTTTTACTCTTCCAAGAAAGATTCCAGTAAAACAAATACAAAAAGAAATATAAAACTACAGACAAAATTTCAAAGCTTCATTTTGTAGCTACACTTAGTGATCAGACAAATCTCGGGCCTATGCATACCTGGAGGGTTATCAAAGCAGTGTTGTCTGGTAAAGCATAGGAAGGGTCAACTCCAGAAAATGTTGACACATGAGAATTTATGTATTCATTTCCATCCTGCAGAAAGAAAAATAATCACCTAAGCATTGTGGTGAGGTATCTAGCTAACATTTTAACCATTTTACTTCACCTGTTCTGTAAAGGCTAAGAGAAGAGGAGAGTATATCTCCTGGCCAGTTGTGCGGCGCCACTTGGCACCTTCCCCAAGAGGATCAATTCTAAGATAAAATTTTCCCTGTATCTGATACAGAAAGGGTGAAGGGCAATCAACCAAAAAGACTAGTAGCTGAAACACCATATGCTAAAGAAGTAAATCAGACAAGGCAGATGGGAGGGAGGTTCATATTCTGAGAGTACACAGATACAAGGATTCTATTATTTGAACTCATCATGATAAAAGAGACAAATAACTGCATGCTTTTTAAACTGTTCCACTTAATCTATTGAGCAACCAGTACGATCTTTAGAATCAGACCTTGCAAGATGGGCCTAACATGGTCGTGACAAACCCGACAGAAAAGAATCGTGAACATCTGTACCAAACTTTTAATTCTCCATGTTCAGGTTACAAATCTTGTTCATAGACCATTAATTATGCAATTGTTAATAGAGACTAGAATTTGGTTAAATAGTATACTTACAGTTAAACCCTCGCATTTATCAAGGAGACAAACTGTTTCATTTAATACCTCACCAACCCCTCTTGAATCATCATGAAGTAATCTCCTATAAAATCATTGAAGCTCGTTAGAAATCATGAAGCAGCAACAGTAGTTGATCAAATCAAATACTTCAAACCAGGAAACAAGAAAATAAAATAATTATTTACCAAAACAAATCAAAGACGATAGATACCTGTGGAGCATCAGCTCTATCTGACCATCCACTAAGCTGGATCCTCCCACTGAACGATCAACCAAAACTGAAAGTTCTGAGATGTTGTCTTGAACATAAATTCCAAGATTGATCTGAGAGAGAGAGAAAGAGAGAGGAACAAGGAAAAAAATAAATAAAAAAAAGAAACTATAAATTTATAAATGAATTGAATACCAGGTTTAAAGAAATAAGTGGAAGATGGGTGTATTGACAAGACTTCACAGGTTTAATTCGTTTTTCTTGGGCAGGTACTACTGCCACGTAAGGGGTTGTAACGATATACCAAAGTCAGCTATTTGTTATAGAAAATGAAAAAAAAAAAACAAAATAGGGCAGATTTTTCGTGGATTCATCCTCAAAAGAAAGATGAGGACAGCAGAATTTAGTAAATACTCGATTTCAATTGATATTTTTCAAAAATAAAAAGTGTCCAACAGATGCAATTAGACTATAATTAGCTTGTCAGGTGTGGTTCAATTACGTGGTTCACTAAACAAGTAAATTAATGAGATGGAATGGAGAGAAGACTCCTGAAGACATCCATATTTGAGGATAAATTGAATATCAAGAAATGGAAGCATACAGGATAATAATTTCCAGCAACTGGCTGATTAACTTGCAGGTCCCAGTCTGTTCTAAAATCCCGAATCTGAAAATCAGTTGAAAATATCAAGATTGGAAACTGCCCCTGAGAAATAACTTAACAACAATTGGGAAAAAAGAAAACTTCCATTTCATATCCCACTCTGAATATCTCTATTAAGTTTTCCATCAAGTAAACATACTAGAGTGAACTTGAGCAAAAATAACTGCAGAAGTTAAAACGAAGGCACCAGAAAGACCGTCCATGTTTTAACAGCTAAAACGAGACACTGCAGCTAAAAGCTAGATGATTCAAATATCTCAAAAAATGGAAGTTGGCTAGTTTTAGAGTACCCGTTTAATGAAGTCGCGTCCATTGGAATCTGTAAAGAATGTGCCATTAGACTTTAAGGTTGTTGTAATTTGAGTTGTGATTTCTTTGCCAGTGCTATCATCCACAGGTATAGGTCCAATCTAGAAATAGAACAAAATATCCATAAACGAGTAAATTTTCAGTTAAACAACACTGTTTTTAACAGGAAACTGCATATGCTCTTGGCACAGCAATTTTGAGGAGTTAACTTACAGTAAACTCAACTTCAGCATGCTCCTTTCCTTTGAATACCCTTGTAATCTGAGATGAAAGTGGCAATGTGTTAGTGAAGTATAAAGTCCTAGGTGAGAACAAAAATCTAGAGAACATTTTATCCAATTATTACTGCCCAGAAAAAGATTGAAGAGGTTATTACAATATGTAATTATCAAGTTTAAACAACTTTATGATCTTGTTGTATCCCAAGTACCAAACCACCTGTGATATCCATGAATTAAGCTGTTGGTGTACTTCATCCAGTACGGGACCCCGAATTACAGTTAGAGAAACCTGTGACATGAATATCTTACCATTTTAGGAACTGAATTCTGTAGATGTAACTAAAAGTTGCGCAATCAAGAAGTTTTATTGGATCTAAATAACTGTAGTTACCTGGCTTTCAGATTTTATTGGAAATGTTTTATTTGGACGGAAGACATATGCTCCAGAAGCCTTCAACAAATAATAAAAAGTTCACAATGACAATCAACTAAAACTACTTTAAACAATGAGGAATGAACTGACAATTGAGAAGCTATTGTCTATTTTTAGAACTAGGAAATGAGCTCAATGATTGTAGTTACCTGAGGATCTTTGTCAGTTCCATCATTTCCACTGTAATAACTGTATGACTGTTCTGTGGATGCTGTAACCTTCCATAACGAACATTAGATAGTAAACAAATCACTATCAGTATACATCAATTTAGAATTTTATTAACATCATATGCAAATACATACTAAATGGGAAAAAAAAATGTAGAAAGGAAAAATAAAAATAAAATAAAAAAGAGCAGATTTGCACCACAGTTCGTGAGGTGTTCATAAGATAATTTACCTGTATGTGTTAATTTTGTTTTGAGATTGATTATTTATATACAACTCTCTCTCTCTCTCTCTCTCTCTCTCTCTCTCTCTCTCTCACACACACACACACACAACCCTGGGAAAGACAACCCATAAAATAAAGCGAAATGCAAACTCAGAAACTCAAAATGTCAATGGTATAGCATACCAGATTTCGGCTATTAGCATAATGTGTAAGCTTTCCCTCACGTGCAGAATAAATTAGCTTTAAACTTCCTTGCCCGACTTCTATAGTATTGTCTATACTTTCTTCTGAAGTGTAAACAGAGGAAATCGCTATGCCATGACCTTTAAAGTAGAAAAATAATTAAATTTCATTTATTAACTCGGTAAAAGTTCTAATATGTACCACAGCCACCTTATACATTACAATATGGCTAACCTGTCTGTTTTGCAGTTGAGATGGTATAGGTGCTGAAACCAATTGGTGGTACTGACACTGAAAATGCAACCCAATACTTAATTGTTTCTCTTGGAGATTTACCCAAATATGCTGTAACGTAATAATTTCTTATATTCAAAGTGGCATTTGATATAGGAAGAAGCTGAGCTTCTACAGTTTTGCCGCTAGAATCTTGAACAGTAATCCTGTCGGTGGAAACCTAGAACAAATTTGAGTTGCAATGAGCCATATAAGTAAACATGTCTAAGTTACCATAAATGAACCTTCATAAATTTTGCAATCTTCTTGAAGTAAATGATGGTTATTTAACTTGTGTTCCCAAGGATGAGAATGTCTTACAAATCATGGCAGCAGAAAAAGATATATTAAAATTTCTAATGATCATATAAAGAACAATGCAACTAACAAATCATGGCAGCAGAAAAAGATATATTAAAATTTCTAATGATCATATAAAGAACAATGCAGCTACTTACAGGGATTCGTATAACTTCCTGTCTTTTCCAACCTAGAGAATTATAGACAACAACGACCTATAAAGAAAATACATTTTGATAAGATGACATAAAAAGGCCAGTTCTCTAATCCTCAATTAAGTTGCTTATTTGGATAGGTAAGATAATATGCTCACCAGGCTTTTTCCACCAGACAGGATAGCTTCCGATGGAGGACAATAACTTATATTAAGGAGAGGACACTGCCAAAAAAGTCCACATAATACAACTGAATAGATGTACAATCAGTCGCTAAGAGAAGAATCCTAAAAATGGTGCTCAAGATTGAAGTTCAAGATGCCGCAATGAATATAACAACAATACACTCTTTTTAGCCTAAACCACGCTTAAAAATGAATTGCTAATAATAATAACAATAACATAAAATAAAATAAGAAACAAATTCCCTTGACTCCCTTTCAATAGCACATATCTGGATTCCCAAGTTTCAATTGACTAAGATAGCTTATGCAACATGGGAAATGAATAATTAGCTATTTTAAGATCAGTTCATAGATGGAAACCCTATCAGTAAAAGACCAAAACAAAAAAGGTTTAAGGAGAATTATAAAATAGAGAGCAGACACGGGTCAAACTCCATTAGTGAGGAGACCTACCTGCTGAAAGTTTGCAACTCCAGAGCTTGAAGCTGATTGTGTCAAATAAGCCAGAGAAGAGGCAACCAACTTCTCAGCCTACACAGTGATGTACAGAGAAAGTATAAGATTCATATGACGCTTTAATATGTCAATGTTTGAAAGTTAAGTTGGCTTTTGAAGTTATATGCACCTCCTTGTAGCCCAATGAAAGTCTTAATGCGTAATCAGCAGCAACATGCTGTCTTTCTGTACCACTAACTGCATCATGATGTTGAGCAATTGCCAAAGCATCAGCAAGCGCATCAGTGTTTGGCCCTGAGTCAATCCTGCCTTTGAAAAATTCCAGCTGCCTCGCTGTCTGATCACAATTACAAAAACCAATAGATGTTTCAAAATACACCACGAAAGCCTACCAGATACTGCAGAGAAACTTTTCTAAAGAAATAGAAAAGGCTCAACATATACCAAATAGTAAGCACTCAATACTCTGACATAACCTTTAAGTCCCGGCCGACTTGTAAAATAGCCAGTCCAATATGCATTTGGATGATCAGCATACCTTTGAAAAAGGTGATATATCTTCAGTAAGCAATTGTGGGAAATTAAACAAGAAATGTAGACATCAAAATTCTATCATCAAACTTACGGGAAAAAGTCATCAGTTTTAAGGGGCCATTTTTCATCAGCTGCATGTTTCGCGTCAGTGTAGAGAGATGGTGTTGAATATAGTGCATTCACACGCCCATCCTAAGACTCACCAAATTAGTACAATTTATTAACTTCAAACTTCAATAATTTATTAGCTTCAAACTTCAATAAGATCTCCAAAGTGGTAGGGATGGGATGAACAGGCGATACATATTATTCACTCCTCATATTGAAGAACGTATGTGTATTTACACATTCCATTTGTAAGGGTCCTAAAGGATTACCTGATTTACATAGTGAATGAACTTGTCTATCTGCCTGAACCATGAATTTGCATATTGATAACGAAAATCTGTCCCCATCATCCACATAATGTGATTGGTTCTTGTCACGTTAGCCTAAGAGAAGAAAACATGTTTATTTTGTACATTCCAAAAAGAATTCGGTTAAATCCCCAGATAAATTTTTAGGCTGCTGAGAAAAGACTATAAGTGAAAAAAGGTTTATTAGATGTATCACAATCTACAAAATGAACTATATGCAATTACTAAGATTTCTAGTTTAATGTGGGCATATACATGGTTGAAATTTAGAATTATCCACAACACTCAATGTATAGACTCCTAAATGCTCATCACTAGCTTAAAATGAAGGAAGGATCTAGGGAGTAAGGAATTTTATCAAATGGGTATCTCTAATTCTTACCTGCGCAAAAGCAGCGGCAACAAAGTCATTGACTCGCTCTTGTACATTATAGTCAAACAGAAGAATATCATCCTACAACCAAATATAAGGTTTCAAAAGAAGTTTAGCAGCAGCAAATCTTCAGGCATAATCTACACATTTATCAAGTCACAGATTTACCTGAACAGGTGGTGAAACATCATTTATTTCAAACGTGAAACCATCAGGTGGATCATAATGCCGGGGCGATATGCCAGTGAATATCTGAGAATAACGTTAATTGATGAATTTAGTAACTGGAATCGAAGCACTATTGGACTAATACAAAGAATAAAACCAAGCAACTGGCATGAAAAGGAAACAAAGAGGAAAAAGAATAATGTAGAAATGAAAAAGTTTATAGCGGAGGCAGAGTAAAGAAAGAAAGAAAGAAAGAAAGAAAGAACAAAGAACACGAAATCTGTAAGCAACCTACCTGTGAAGAAGAAGCAAGGGACTTGGAACCCTGCCATACAACGTCAAGAGTCTTGTCTTGGAGTCGCTTGGCTCTATCTTGGTAATCAATCCGAGAAAAAAAGAGGGAATCGAATCCTAACTGCAAAGTGCAAACCAATAATTTTAGATTTGAAATTGGTAATATTGTAAAAATAGGAAAATTGAGATGCAAGAGGAGTAGAGTAAGAGGTACTACGTAGTACCTCTGCACCAAGCAAGTAAGCTTGAACAGCGGAATGGCCAAAAGGGTCAATCTGCCAACCAACTCGAGGAGTCTGACCAAATTCATTCTTAATGAAGTGATGACCCAAGGTTGTCTGATCAATCAAGTCGATGTAATGCGGGGTTGCCTCGTCATGCATGCACATCCCCCCATTTCTTAAAAACATGAAAGAAGAAAGAAAGACAAACAAAGCCTAAGCAATTAGCAATAAGTAACGAAACAACAAAGTAGCAAAAACAGTAAAGGGAGGGAGGGAAGGAATTGAGTTTGTGTACATGAATTCAAGTTGACCCGAGTCGACAAGCTCCTTCTTGACCTTAATCTTGAGAGTATTGCTTTGCTGCCTCCACCATCGCTGGAAGAATGCCTTGTTGAAATTCAAGGAAAGCAGGAATTGAAGAGAGTAGTCATTAAATAACAATGATGCAATTGAAAAAAGAAGAAGAAAAAAGAAAAAAAAAGAAGAGAATTATGTCTATTTACAATCTCAACGTAGATGAAGTGGCGGTTCTTGTCCTCCAGCAAGGCCGAAATAACAGAATCAAGCACGTTTTGAACGCACGCACCCTGCAAATTGCTGCAAAATTAATTAATTAAATTACCCAAAAGAAGAAGAAGAAGAAGAAGAGAGTGTTACCCGGATAGAATTGTTGGCGCCAACGTAGTACTGGTCAACGGTCTTGAGCCAGCCAACATCGTCGTGAGAGTGAGGGACCAAATGGACATTGATTTTCCCCGGAACGATTCTGCGCGTCGTGTTGTATTCTATGTACTCCGAATCCGCACCATTATTCAATGATAACAACACCAACACCACCACCAGTCCCAACCCAAACAACAACATCGCCATTCAATTCACTGATTTGAATATCATCAGACTCCTCAAAACACTTTCTGAAATTTATAGACTATAATCCTAATCTTCATCTTCATCTTCATCTTCATCCTCATCCTTTTCAAAGATCTAAAGGTTTTTCTTTTTTTGAAGCCAGTTTGTCTCTTTTCTTTGGGTTCTAATCATCTTCCATCACTGTCACTTTTATCACTTGACCATCAAGCAAAGCGACACTTAAGTATAAAGTGTCACAGACGAGGGAGGGACACCTTCTTTTGTTTTGGTTTCTTTTCTTTGTGCTCAAAAGGCCAAGGAAAGGAGGAGGAGGAGGAGGCGTGCACACTTTGAGATCTCACTTACTCACCACACTCATGACTCATCACTCCTCACTCCGACTTCCCTTCTTTCTTCCCTTTCTTTTTTTTAATTTCCATTTATTATTTAATTTAATATAAAAAAGATAGTTTGAAGTTTAAGACATACATACATTGAAAATGATGCCTTTATCCAACAAGAAAATTCCAAACCAATAATACTTCATTACTTTTTCCAACTCAACTCCGAGTCATGTTTTAAATCGGGGATCAAAATCATTTTTTCCCTTTTTTTTTTTATTACAAATATATATATATATATATGTATTATGAGAGAATTTTTTGACTGACTCTCACTCAGGCCCATTGTAGCTTTTAGCCCAAATCTAAATTAGGTGGACTCCAAATATGGGGTTAGAAGAGTAATACAGTGAGAGCAGCCCAGACAGGAGCAAACCTTTTGTTTGTTAATCTTACCCGCCAATCCATCACCATCACGCTCACAATCACACTGACCAGATGAGGACGACTATCTTCTTTCTTTATTTCTTTCTTTCTTTCTTTCTTTCTTTACACACCCAGACCAAAACCCTAAAACTCACTCAATAAAGAACCCCAAGCTCGGCTTTGGCTTTTTGTTTTATTGAATCAAACTATCCTATCTATCTATCTATCTATCGATCAAACAAACAGACCCCCAACCCATGGAAGACTCGTTCAAAGTGAGAGTAGACAAGATATTCGGCTCTCTAAATTCATCTTCCTCCTCCTTGTCTGCTACGTCCCCTTCGCCTCTGAGCTCTCTCTGGTCCCTTACGGACGACGAAATCGAGAGGAGGGAATGGAATCGGGACAAGCCCACCCCTCAGCCTCAATCCACCTTACAACCCCTCCAAGCCCTCGACTTCGACTTACAGGGACCTCGATCCCCGACTCTGCCTGCCAAGCCGGACGATTACAACGACGAGGAGTGGCATGTCAAATCTTCCATTGGCTTGGACCCTACTCTCGATTATGAGGTATTTCTTTTTTTCTTTATTTTTTAATTATCACATCAAAAATAAAAAAGAGAGAATATGATTGTTTTGTTAATAGACTTTGTTTTTGTAAAAATTAAAAAAAATAAAATGCAGGAAGAGGAAGACGAGTTTGACAAAGTGGCCGTTGGCAAGGACGAAAAGCCTGAAGATGGGGTTTACTTGAAAGAGATAGGTGACTACGGGATTCACATAGACTCCGCCAATGAGCTCCCCACTTGCTTCAACCAAGTCACTAAGGACCCCCGTGCTAATCACTCGGCTGCCAAACTCAGGCTCAAAGAGGACGCCGAAGCTGCCCAAAAGATCCATTCTCTGCGCGTTTCTGACCAACAAACCGCCCCCTTGGAGGAGGAGGAGGAAGAAGAAGAAGTACCATCCAACCCCAAATCCATTCTCAAGAGAAAGAACAACCAACTCGACTCAAAGTCACAGAAGCGAGTACGCTTTGATCCTCAATGTAAAGACAACGGTCATACAGACACCCACCACCACAGGCTGGTACCTGATGCTCAAGTTTTTGCTTCTGGGGTTCCGGATTATTTGCGGAATCCTTGGAGATACACGCGTTATACATTCGACGATTCGTCCAGTGAAATGAATGAGGAATCTAACAAGCAAGCCCTCATGGACTTTTGGAATCTGCTCAAGAGATCGAATGCTAGTACGGAAGATCGGGATCAGGATCAGAACTCTTCTTTCGATCCTTCTTCACGATCAGTCACTTTCATACCAAGAAAGAAAACTGGGGATACTAGTGCAATGGTTGATTGCTGTACACAATTAGTGCAACAAGTTGGGATTGGTAAGGATGTACCAGTTCGCAAACGCATGTCAATAGGCATTGCAGCTGTGGATGCCGAAGAAGAAACGACTGATGTTAGTGCAATGGAAGAAGATGAACCAAAATCTGTGGCCGATGGAAGGAGAAGTTCCCAGAAACCAGGCCGCCAATACCGTATGAAAGCAAGGTCAGAGTCGGACGGGTAATTCGTCACCTCTGACAGTTCATCCTGCCAATCGTATAGCCTGAAGCCCCCATCTAGCTTTGTATGTTAAAGTTTTAAACTAACAATTAATCTACCATTCCTAATACAATAGAAAAATAGTGGAGTTTTGTAATGGATGAAGATTGATGTTTCTTTTAACAAATATAACTAGATGAAACTGCTTTTCGAATATGATCAACTATAGAACCATTTTCTTTCTTTTAATTATAGAGGTGCTTTCCCTATTGCTGACCTTTGTATATCTATCTAATCTGTGTTCTTACGGTCACTGTATTGCTCGTGATTACTAGTTAGAATTGGGTGTCTTGCCCGAGAATATTGCTGTAAATTTGGCAAACAATCATAAAAATAAAACTATAGTTAAATGACCTGGTCTAGTGATCAAGAACTCATTAACATACGAATCATTTCAAGAACCACGAGTTGAGACAGAAACCCCTTTGGGTGCAGTCAAAATCTGTCAAAAAGATTGCTATTTCATTTTTCTCTTTCTTCATTCATCTTAATTGTCACTTATAGTTTGACCTGTGGTCTTTTAGTGTACCCAAAACATGGGACTTCCCATGAAAGGGAAAATACTAGGTCAGTCACGGCAATTAGAAACATGCAACCCATTGCTACAGGTGCACCCAAAAAAGATGTTCGTTGGACAAGTCAAAGGTATTCAGCACATCTAGAATAAGCGTTTCCTACAGTCTGCTGCACCACAGTAACAGTTCATCTGTTTTACCTTTCCATCAGGGCCCAACACGCTATCAAGGGCATAGCCATAATCATAAGTGAGCTCCTGTCGTGAATCAAGAAAACATTTACTTCAATATCTAGTTTTAGTTTTAGGTATCAGAATTCGTGCCAAAAGTCTTAAAAGTAACACCCGAGTCAAATCTATGCACAAGTGAATTACCTGCAAAGGAGGTATGTTGTCTGCTGCAAATAACATAACCCTAGCAAGTTTCATGTCATGGTGCGAGTGCAGAACACATTGGACAAACAGATTAGGCCCACAGCTATGATTAATAAATCTAGCAATATTACCACTTGAACCAGCATCAATGCAAAACTCTGGTACACTTTCAGATACATCTTCATGTTTGTCCATTGAATTAATTTCAGATACAGAAGCATTGTGTGACCGCCGCTGTTACAAATTGAACAAAACCAAAAACATTTTCCGAACAGACATTATACGAAGCTTACGAAAATGACAAATATAAAAACGCTATTTTTATTGGAGACGCTGAACTAACATATTTCATTATCCAATTCACAATTCATAAGGATTTGAAAGACCAATATAAATTAGTTAGAGCAATAAAAAGAAAAAAGAAAAAAGCAGTAGAAGACTACAAAATTTGTCCTGTCACTAATATTTTTCAATTATTAACTGTTCTTCCCAAACTAAAAGCAGAATCAGTAAACAAATAGCTATGGAACCACGTGAAACTGCAAACAACAACTCATACATACTATATTATTGAAAAATGCACTGGAGTTGCAGAGCCTGTACCTCTCTTCCACCAAGACCCTTCATTGTTTGCACGCAATCGATGTCAAAAATATAGTCATTCCCGGAGATACTATCCACATCTTCCGTCCTCCTAAGTATTCCAGTATACTCGCAAATTGGTGCACCAGAAGGGATGAAATCCCATGATCTGACAGCCCAACCTTTCTTTGGAGTACGGAAAACCTGCAAACAAACCGTGAAACACATTTAGACATAAAACCCCTTTGACAATCAAATATCAATAATGACATTTTAAGCAATTAGCAGTGTAAGTACAACCTCAAATCGATACTTCAGTCCCCTCTGAGAGGTACGATTGACACAAGCAGGGCCACAACCACATTTAGGGCCACATTCATAGATCACATCCTTGGCTTCAATTAATCTGGATAGTATAGAAAAGGCCAAACCAGAAGATCAAAAAGTTACTAAAATGAATAAATAAGGCCAATGATTTCAAATACATTCCCCACCTGCCTCCATCACGATGCACATAGGGGAAGTCCAAGCCATTAAGCCTAGAACATGAGCAAGTCTTTGAATCTACACAAGTTCCTACGCAATTGCATCCTCCAGCACTTGGGGGAAGCTTCACATTCTTTGCAGCTTTAATAGACTTCAAATATGTGTAACCTGAAAGTCCCTCATCAGTATAAAATGGAACATTTAACCATATACAAAGGTCATACCCATTCACGTAATTGTAAAGAGACCAGTAACAAAGAGTCTTAAAGAGGGGAAAAAAAATGGAGACAAATCATTAACCACATATTGAAAGACACTATTCCATGCATTTAATATATAGAATAAAAACGATAAACAGATGTTCAAGGAAAAGTAAAAGACTAGTAAAATACATCCGATTATAATATGATTCGCCTGTCAATAAAAGTTGAGGGACAAGGGATGAGAAGCAAACAACCTCATATGTTTACTACATACTAAGTCTAATAGTTCGACTTGCCTGTCGGTGCAACAGGTGGATCATCAACTAAATTTGTAGCTGGAATCGGAATATTCTCTTGACCACCAGTGATGTCCTCGCACACCAACCTTAGACAACAAAATAGGGGGATGCCTGTAAAATACTATTAGATATTTACAAATCTTTTTATTTATTCAATACATCACTCATCGCATACCCTCGTATTTCTGAAAGTGACTGTGGAACACGCCCATACGAAAATTGAACCTGCATAAGAGAAAACCTTAATAACTGAAAAGCCTTTGAAAGAACTGTTCACTGGCCCACCATGTGTGGCTTGTTAAACCGAAAAATGGGACCCAAGAATCTAAAAACAACAACAATTCCACAAGATACGCTACAATATGCAATGCAGGTCATTTTATCTGACAAATGATGTCTAGAATCACAATTTGCAAACTGCACTTGAAAAAGGAAACCAAGCCACAATTTAAGTTGATAGAAAGAAAGAATTGCAAATAGAAAAAGAAACCAATTTGCATGATATGCAACATTATGCATTTAAACGAAAATTCGGTAATAAGGATTTACATTAACTCTGATTTTAAGTTTGATAAGTATTATCCCTACCACGTTAATGATGTAAAAACCAGGGAAAGAAATCAAACCTGGTTAGTGGTCAACAGTGGTTGCCCCTCAAGCCGCTTTAGGCGATACTTAAAAACAGTGAACCCAGATATACCCTTCTCTGCCCAATACTGAACAACCTATAAAAGAAAAAGGGAAACTTACTTGACGAAGAATACAAAGGTTTAGGATCATCTTTTAAACATAATATACAGAGACACTCAAGAGGAGGAAGAATTACATTGACCAATTACCAAAAAGCCAAAATACGTAATGGACCTTGTGCTGGGATAATTACCTTGTACAACCCATCATAAGTGTAGACTTTACCACAGTAGCTACTTCTTGATTCGTGGCCACGAACTACTCTAACAGGCACACCTTGATCAACACAATTCTGAAATTGGGAGCTAAACACATAAGATCCATGGATTTTCACTTCTTTTCCCTTTTTTTTTTAAATATATTTCCACACACCTCTAGATTATTATACATGTCAAATACACAACAAAAAGAATATAGGTTGTGATTGCATCTCAATCACAGATTTTTACTAGAATCATACAGGTTCGTGGTTGCATATTGTCAAAAAGGACAAAAATCCATGCTTGCTGCCAGCCATTGTGATATATTAAACCTGATGTAACCAATGTACAAGTTTCTGCATGCATATTATAATAAAGATCACCATCGATTATTGACATTTTATTCAACATCGCAGTCATCAACAACTACATTATCATTCATACTTATTGTGGATCATATGAGAGGAACCAAGTCTTGTACCAAGTAGCCACATTGGAATGAAATTATGTTAGCGTAGTCATAATTCATCTTGTGCTTCTTAAATCTCAGGTACAAAAGAAATGAAAAACACTTTAGGCAACAGGAAAACCTGCTTTCGCTTCTTTTGCAAAACTGTTCACAACTAGAAACAAGAGCAACAGCTTTAAAATTATAATAATAATAATAAAACACACACACACAAGCTTTTGTAGAAAATAGTTGAGAAACAAGTCAATGCATATAGCACTAACAAGTTATACAAGTTCAGCTGTCTGACATGGTTAACCCACAGCACAGAGTGCCAAACAAAGAAATTGAGCAGATCAACAATTACAACGTCAACATAGATGAGAGGAGCATTTCCAGGGAAAGGAAACCCACAAACTTTTCATATACACACCTTAAGTGCCAAGTTGCCACGCTCTAGAACTTGATCTCTAATTTGACGTTTATCACCAGTCAAATTATGCCCACCTTGACCAGTATACACCACATCCTCAGCATTGTCTAAATCATCCTCATACATGCCAGACAAAACAATAGCCACTGCAAGTGGGAACATATAGTTGCTGTATTCCTGCAATTTTATCGAAAGAGTAAAAGCTGAATTTTGTTTCCCCTTTTCTAATAACCCCATAAGAAGGTTTATATATGCACTTTTTTCCCTTTAGTTTGTATTTGTATGCATATATGTATGTCTCTGAGATCCCTTGACCAAAGAGGTGGGGGTGGGGGGGGGAAGATTCATTACCCCTTTACTGTAGGACTGCCCCATATAGTCTATTCCGTTCAGCCAGTGACTATGGAAACCAACAACAACCATTTCAGCTCGAGAATAGAACTGATGCCCGACATCAATACCTGTCACCAAGAGCCATTGTAATCATAAGCTTTGAAAATGTAAGGTTACTAAGGTATCTATATTTTCATGGTTTTTAATTAAATCAAGCCTGGAAAAGAACTTAATACTAAAACACTAGTTTTTAGTTCAGCCATAACCCCCAATTATTTAGCATATTAGGCAAAAGATATTAAATGAAAGCCACAAACCTGGAATATGGCCAATTCTTTTGCCCGGATACAAAATTTCTTTGACCTCCATCATCTGGTAAAGAATGAGTATCACTTGGTAAACCCGATGGGTGACAAAAAATAACCAAAAAAAAAAAAAAAAAAAGGTAAAGATATGATAAAAGTATTTTTGGAAAAAGAAGCTAGGGCATCAAGTACATGCCTTAGTTATTGCCTTCAAATCAGGACGCTTTGCTGTGGTCTTGGTATCTTCTGCTACAACTTTTTTCTATAACATAAAGTGGTACTGGTATTATCAATTGGTGAGCATAGGAGAAAAGTAATGAAGTTGCTTGAAAGCAAGAGCAGATCCAAGAAATGCACATATCCATAAAATAGAAAAATTAGAGGACTATTATAGATAGATATACCTTGGATTTAGAAGCTTTAGAGGCTTTCTTCTCAGCTTCCACTTTACCACACCTCTTCTCCTCCTCCTGAAAACCACCCAAAAAAATACTAACTATAAAATGCCGAACCCCTTTCGAAAATTTAAGCATAAAGAGATAGAGGCAGAGGCATGACTAACCTGTACGAAATGCAGATAGTGCTTGTTAAACAACCTGAGGGTTTCCTTGACCTTAGCATGGTCGCTCTTGGCAACCAAAGTAGTGGCACTTGGTTTGGTACTAGTATCTTCTGCAACACCAAGATTGATGGGAATCTTGGTAACGCTGTGTTTTTGGCGGTTGTTGTTGTTGTTGTTGTTGTTGTTGGCATTTTCGGACGAAGCAGAGGTTCTAGTGTTGGAAGAAGGCGCTCTCTTCTTGCTGGCTCCTCCGTCTTCATCGAGCAACTGGACTCTGCGACGCACCAGAAGTTCCTTGTCTGCGATCCGAGCACTAGTTCTTCTCCTCTGAAAGGACGAGGATCCCTCTGGCTCTGAAGACGCCGAATTGAGATCCTGGCCGTCGATTCGAGCATTGGGTCCGCCGTTTGGAATCGGAGCCATGCATTTTAGAGATTGCATTACCATCTGGGTTTCCGACTCGATTCGAACCGAACCTTACCTGGCTGCCTGCCTATAAATATAAACAATGAAAAAAAAAACAAATTTTGGAAAAAAAAAAAAAAAAAAAA